>JAZHYW010023819.1:0-24099 GCA_037355805.1 Ixodes ricinus
GAATCGGGCTTCAAACAACAGATAATAAATTCAGGCGTGACCGTGACAAAAAACTGATTTCCATCGCATTTCTTTGATCTACTTTGTGACCTGACAGGGGTATAGTATTCGGCCTTACTTATTTCCTATTACATGCTTCGATAGCACAAGACCTGTGGCGGAGAGCCTGACAAAGATGCTCATGATATAACTCGTGTACTGCAGATGCATGTGCGTTTTAAACAGACGGCCCGCAGATGGTATACTGTTCACGACTTCAGCTTGCTGATGATGATAACTTACTCAGCCTTGGATAAATCGTGCGTGAAAGATTTATGTCACTGAACGCATGCACTCAAAAGTGAATACCAGAAACTGTTAGTGGTTAGTTAGTACCTCACAGTTTTATATTTAGCCTATGCAACGTCGCTATTTACCTCTTACAAGGGGAGGGGGTCAGGTACAAAATACAGGAATATAATCAATATCAAGCCGACAATTTTTCAAGCAAGCTAGAAACAAAGTACAGGGTGTCCACCAAAACAACTTCACAACTTTTTGTATTTTTTGCCACAAAAAAGAAAAAGAAAAACTGCGCGGCGTCAAACGTTAATTTTTTACCCAAACGTAGCGATAGCGGTCCGAAAAAATTGCCAAAGCTTCATAGCTAACAGTTACTTCTATTCAAAAGTTATAGGTTATCTTTTTTTTTTAAGTTCTAATGAGAAAATGGCGACCGACGGAGGATACATGAAGCTAAATAGCGCCAGTTACCAAGAACGGGTCCCATTTACCGATTGGAATGTTTGGACAATTACGTAACTTTTGAATAAGATTAGGGTTAGTTCTCAAGCTTTGGCACCTCGTTCGGACGGTTAGCGCTCCATTTTGCCGGAGACTGTGCGATCGGTGGTGCTTCATTTGTTTTTCAGGTGTAAAAAAACCCCTATACACTTATGTTTGGGGGAGGGAGGGGGGGCGGTACTAAGAGCCAAAACTGCTCTCGTCCAGCCTTTTATTAAAGGGGTATGGAAACGAGATGACGTGAGCGCCGAGCTCTCTCTACCACTCCCTTCAAAGTTGGCCCGCGAGAAACGCGATGCGTATCCCGCTCGTGACGTCAATAATTCATGCACAGTCAAGGATACTCTAGTTACGAGCCTTGCCACTTGGTGGCGTCAATGCGTGACAATCTCGCCTAGTACGTAGTAATATCCGAGAACTGTACGCCGTATGGCCTATACATAGCTTGTCTGTAATATCATTTGCGACCATGCCGGCGTTTTATGTACCACGAGCGTTCGCTTCACCGCGTTAGTTTCGCACCGCAGAAGGAGTGACCCGAGGAAAGCAGTAAGCGGAAATAACCGTAAGTACCCGGCGATGGCGTAAGGTTGGCCTGACTGAAATCCCCGCATCCTCGAGATCAAGCTCCTTCCGAACGTCTGCAAAGAACGGCGATCTTGATGGTGTGGAATGCAGGTTCCAGAAGCACAGTGAAGCTCAGACTGCGGCCAATGCCAATGTCACTATACTCTACTTCACCTTCTGATGTACCGCAGGAAAGGCTACAGGTATGAGCTCCTTGCTCTGGGGCACATCTCGGCGGCACAAGCTCTCGTGCATTAGGCGCAGCTGCCAACGCTATGAGCTCGCGCTTCTAGCCTTCGCTGCGGTACAAAATAAGGTGAAACAGATATAGAGCTGGAGGTCGCTGCTTTGAAGCGTTGTTACGCAGAACGATCGATCGCTCGCGCTAGAAAGGCATGTTTCAAAGCCAGGAGCGCGGGCTGGCTCGTGCTCGTAGCTTTGGCTCCAGTCTCAGCTTATGAGCGTTCTCCGCCAAGTCACATTCAGGACTAAGTACCTCTGCGAAAGAGCCATACTGCCGCGAATTGGCGCTGCGTCTTAGGAACTCATGACGTGACGGCTCTCCAACGGAGCTTCATAAGCCGGCACCAGACGTAATTTTTAAACATGTCCATTGATTTTAATATTAGTTTTTAGAGCGCAGCTCTTAGGCGCTCGTTTCCGGCTTGAGCGGCGTCGGCGTCGCCGTCGGCGTAATTGCGCGTTGCAGGCAACTCAGGTTACATGCAACCTGCATTGCAAGCCACTCAAGCTGCATGCAACCTGAGTTGCATGCAGCTTGAGTTGCACGCATCTCAGGTTGCATGCAACCCCCAGGTCACGTGACCCCCACCCACGTCACGTGACCCCCGAGGTCGCGTGACCCTCCAGGTCACGTGGACACCCCAGGTCACGTGATCCCCAGGTCACGTGACCCCCCAGGTCACGTGACCCCCTCCCGAGGTCACGTGACCCCCTCCCTCTCAAGTTTACGTGACACCCCCCCGTGCCTTCCCCTCCTCCTCAAGAGCTGCGCTCTAATTCGGCGTTACAGGGAATTGTAAACGGCTTTAATTTTTTTTTTTACTTCTCTGCCTGCCGCCCAGAAACACTAGTCTAGGCTGGTGTTTCTGCGCTGCCGGCACAACATGGACCACATCTAAACAAAGAAATAAAAGTGCAAACATTTCGTTTCCGTTCCTCTTTAAGAGTGTACAGAACCACGCCAGTTTAGCTTTTACAACTACTTAAGTATGCGGCTCCACGTCTGTGGACTTTTCTAGGAAAGTCTCGCCGACGAAAACGCACGCGCCCACGCTGTTGCTTTCCGGAGCGCAGAGGCGTGTTTGCATAGATACAGCGAACTGTTGCAATAGAGCGCTTCGAGGCACGTCTCCCGATCGTTTTCTCCATCCATTTTGACGCTCCGGTGTCCCTGTCTTTTTTTTCCGTCACGTGTACGGGTCACATGTCTCTCAGCGGGACATGGTTGGAACGTTGTTCACGCACAACGGTTTGGAAGCGGATGATAGCAACGCGGGCTCATTTGGTATGCGGCGAAGAAAGGTGGTGGTGCATCGGACACTGTAGGCGTGTTTAGGTATGCAGGGGGCTCTGGCCGTTTACCGAAACGGTGGATTGGAGCGCCGTGTATCCTCGGGGACCATGTAAGCCTCGGGCAGCAACGCCCATGCACATACGATCAGTTGCCCGTTTGTCCGAACCGGGAAACAAGTTTGTGTCGTTGGTGCTGCTTTAATATAAAGGTTAATATGGGATACTGGAAATGCTGGAAATGGGAAGTGCCAAGTTTCGCGAGGATTTAAGGCAACATGACTCTAGAGAATCGATAAGCGACGCCGGGTTGTAGTTAGCAGTAGTACATTACTATTCATTACGCACAAGCTACCGTTGTGCATAATGTGACGGACAGAGCCCAAGCTCATACCAGAGAAATAAACACCCTAGTAAGACCGATAGCCGTTTTTGAGTTAAACATCTTTCAGCGCCTTGCCACAGCAGTTGTTCTTTCTATCTTTTAATTTATTTCCATCGGTTATCCACCGCAGGTTTCACAATCAATTGTTTTGTCACACGGTAAACTGTTGTCACACTGATGCAGCATTTGTTATGAAGCATAATGAAGTATATATACATTTATTAACGAGACTCATTTGAACTACGTCGTAATAGCAGATCATGTTGAGCAATGATATGCTAACCAACAAGCGCACGATTAATAGTCTTAAGAAACAAATAGTGGGCCAGACTAACTATAGCTCAAGTGGTTATTACTTGTGTCTAGAGGTACAGCATACTTGTTTTATAAAAATCTAATTGATGATCCATGTGCGCCCGACTTCGCGAGTAAAGGGCTCATCTACATCAAGCCCACCGCCCCGAGTGGTTTATATAGACTCATAGAGTGACGGAAAGCCCCTTGTCGGACCCACAGCAATATAGATCTTAGTCACGTACTGCGGAGGTAAATCTCATAAATGGTGCATGCAAACTCAGACAGATATATGCTGCGCGTCCCCAAAGACCGTCAATCACGAGAGAGTTCTCGTAAAAACTATGCAAAAGTTACGGTCATCACAGAAGCTTATTCAGCTCCTCCGCTGCATAATAAACCAATAATTTCTCAAGGGCACATATTTCTGTCGCAGGATCAATGAATAGAGGGCTGCTACGAGATAGGCTCCAAGCATAAAATTAGTAGTCTTCGATCCCGTTTGGAGCTCGTTTGTCTACGACATTCGAAATGAATCGAAACCAAGCCATGCCTGTTTTGTTCTGACGTTCTCCTATTGCCCGGGTTTCTTACTTTTCTAAATTAATTAGTAGGAGTACAATAATCGAGAAGTATAAAGAAAGAAACGCATGTTCTATAAATTATACAGATGGTAGACCGGTGCTAGTGTACCAGCTACTTGACTAGACCAATACTAGCTAGAAAACAAGGCCTGCACCTCCTTCCTTCCCCTCCCCTCCTCAAACGTCATTACTAGTGGATTCAAGCAGCGCCACCTAAGAACCCTAATCTGGGCACTTAGTAAAAAAAAAAAATGTTGGCAAGGAATTGGACCGTCGTGATTGGCCCGCGCCAAGGTCAGTAGCGGCGGCGGTCAATCCCGGACGCCGGATTCCTCGCCGACTTTTTATCCAAGCGTCCAGATTAGAGCCCCATCTTGCTGCGTCGGCATAGACCTGTAGCTTTCAAGTTTGGAACAGCGACCCTGGTGAGAAAATTCGGATATTTCTAGGTCGCGTTTCCGCTGTGCGTCGCGTTTCTTCCTTTCAAACGCTGTGTTAGTTCTCGTTTACAAACGATGAGGGACGCTGAGAGGCGCTAGTTTACGCCCAAGGATTGTGCCTGATGGGACGCTAAAACGCCGCCTCAGCTTAGCATCAAATGGTCGCGTCTCGCGGACGCTTGTGGAGGCGTTCCCTTCATGGTCGCGTCTCGTGGACGCTAAAGGCTCTGTTATACTCCGACGTAAAGCGTAGCAAACGCGGCGTAGCGCAGCAAAGACCGATACTGATTGGTCGCAGATATCGAGTTCCCTGCTTGCCGGCCATTCAAAGGCCCACGTTCTGCGCTACGCTACGTTTGCTGCGCTCAACGTTGGAGTATAACGGAGCCTTCGGCGCCCCTTGGCCGAAAGAGACGCTAGCACGGGACGTAGCGATATGCGTCACGGGGTTACGATGACTTCATGCTCTAGACCTGACTTTTCGGTGGCGTTGACAACCGTAATATCCCGAGGGATGTCCCGTTCCCGAAAAATAACCACCTCTAAGTTTGGCATGATTAGCGTTTTATTTTTCAAAAGCACCGAGAGACAGATTACTTCTACCAATGGCAGGGCCCTGGCCAATTCACTTCGGCAGCAAGGTGCGCTTATCCCACAGCGAGGGTTAAGCGCACCTTGCTGACTTGGAAGGACAGTTGTCTTCAGTTTGATCGCCTCTCGTTGCGACCACAAGTTTTGAAGATTATAAAATCTAAAATAAGCATTTTTTTAAACTTTTTTGTTTTATCGCGCTCCGGAAATTAGTTTACTCCTCATTTTCGCCCGATTTGCTTTCGATTTTAGGTGGGCTATCTCTCGGGATATTACGGTAGGCGCGTTATGACTCCGACCGATTTATAATCCGCGAATTCGAAGACGACGGGCGACAGCTTATACGAATATTTGTAGCTCCGTAAATGTATAGGGCGTAACATTTCTTTCGTAATATCGAGCTTTACACAGTCTTGGGTAAGTTACTTTAAAAAAGTAATTCGTTACAGTTACTGTTACTTTCAGAAAAAAGTAGCGAAGTTACCGTTACAGTTACCGCAACAAAAGTGTAACTTGTTACAGTTAGAATTACTTTTAAAAAGTAACGACGTTTCTTTTCAGTTACTTTTCTATAACACAAAAAAATAGAAAAAAACTAGAAAACGCCTTTCACAACGTTTTATTTCATAAAATTAAAAAGTACGCTTTTACTTCATATTGTAACTTAGCAGCAGTTGCTTCTCGAAGTTTGTGTTTGAAAGTTGCCACGCCAGAGTAGTGGCGCAAATAAAAATACGAGACATGCGCAGTGCCCTCCACGTGTATTGTTGTTTCACGGTTGATTCACACGATTAAAAAGCGTTTGCACAGAAAAAGAAAAAAAAACACAACACAGAGAGTGCTTCAAGACACTAAGATGTAAGTGTTCAGTCACAAAGTACAAGCACGTGCGTAAAGATAACTAGATATATTTTCATAAAATCTACACGTGGCTATATTCGGGTCGTGACTCGCGAGAAAGAACGTATTCACAACTTTGTGCAAGGCGAACTTGACACTCGAAATGTCGGAATAGACGATTTCGAAAGTGTCAGGAATGGCTAAATTGTACTCGTTCAGTGATATATTATTCATAAAACACTGGAAAGTAACGACAAAAGTAACGTCGTTACTTTCATCGTTACTTAAGAAAAAGTAATAGAACTACAGTTACAAGTAACATTTTTAAAAAATAACTCGTTACAGTTACGAGCTACCAAAAAGTAACAAAGTTACAGTAACGCGTTACTAGTAACGCGTTACTACCCAAGACTGGCTTTACAATACAGCTCTGTACGGGCATAAATAGAGGGAGAGGAGGAGGAGGACGAGCGCGCCGGTAAACAACAAAACACCGAGCTCTGTTTGGAACGACCATTGGGTAGACGCAAAGCTAGCTTTCTTTGCTTTAGCAACTTGTATTCTACACCACCAAAAATGTAATCCTTCCTTAAAAAAAAGAAGAAAAAAAACATGTGGGAGACTGTTTTGAGCGTGCGCAGTAAACAACGCCTCAATATGGCGCCCAGTGAACACCCCCGATATCGGTTGAGTCGAAGCTGATGTAAGCATGGAGGTGAACAAGTTGCCGGAGGGAGAGGGGAGATAGGAATAAAAATAAAAATTAGGCTTTTCACAAATATCGTTTCCATTAGACAAGCCGACTGTATCTTTGATACTACATTTCTCTTAATTTTTGTAACCGCAACATAAAAAGTAACTGTTTCGACACTATGAAATTTAATGCAACATATTTAATCGTAAATCCGCCTGCGGATCAATCCGATCAAGGTTTGTTACAACGCAATAGCGTTTATGAGCTCGTATCGCAAAAATTCGGAAACGGTTTCGACGTCGGAAGGACGAAAAAATCCTAATTAATCAAAAAATAATTCATTTCTCTTTAAAAAAAAAAAAAAAAGAAATAGAATCTTAGGCGGGGCGAGATCCCCGCCTAAGACACTTTTTTTCTTCTTTATATCCTTGAATTTTAGTTTGAACAATTACAATAAAGTCATTTATTTTCACTCAATGGATACGCGCATTTCACTTTCACACATTAGACATCCACACTTTTTGGATGTATGGAACATGCTATCTTGTCACCGGTATTGAGATTTCCGCATATACATGTCGCTAGCGTGCGGAAAAGGACATTAGAGACATTTCAAATAGGGCTCTATATTGGTTGTTTTTTAAGATCGTGGTGAACACTGGTCGTAAATTGTTAAAGCATAACAGCTGTTACAATTGCTTCATGTGGATGATATTATCCAGTACTCGTACCCACTCTGAGACCTGCTCTGCGGGAGCATAAATTCTCTTAATCTGGGTGATAGTTTCACTGAAATATAGATCTACAGGCTGAGGATCAAAATCTGCATGTCTCACTGCAATGCGTGATTTCCAAGACCTAAAAAGCTCAATAACCATAAAAAGGTCGGATGGAACTGTTTGTCGACAGGGAGGAAACGAATGATATAATTTTTAGCATTTTTCAAAGTCCGCTTTAAGATATCCCAAAAACAGAACAGCATCCCAACAATTAATGAAAAGATGTTCTACACTTTCTGGTTGTTTACACAGCAAGCAGTCGACTGGCCGCGGAACAAACATTCCTTTTTGTTCCATCCATTCCTTTGCGGGCAACATATTTATGTGTAGCCCCAAAAAGAATGTTTTCACTGCAGGTAAAATATACATCTTTTTAAATCGACATAGTACATCTTGACCTGGACCAGCACTAAAGAATGCTATATCGAGCGGGTCGGGAAAAGTGTGTCCAAAAGTGCTCTTGAAAGTTCCTTTCTGGTCACACCAGAGAGGCATTTTCGTGAAAACCGCTCGGATAAAAAAGTTAAACGATTCGACTACTTCTTCTAGAAAACCTATGGTTGTCATAGTTTTCAAATCAACGTATGAGACCACAAATGATAGGAAGTGACATGCTAATTTAGTTTGTATCATCGTGGGCCCAAATGGTTGTTCCTGATCCCCTTAAAAAAAAAAAAAACTGGACACATGTTGTCTAACATAATGGTCTGGTATGCCGATGCCCCCAGGTGAAATGTGTCGAAAAAGGTTATCTAGTCTCATCGGCTCTGATCCGGACTTCCAAACAAACAAAGCACACATTCTGCGAAGTTTCCGAACATTCATGCGGCCACAATGTATGACTTGCGGCACATACATAATCTTCGCAATCAGAAAAATGGTGCAAGCCGTTGCTCTTTTAAAAATATACATATCACGAGTAGGCCACCGGGACACACGTTTTCTCAAATCGCTGGTAACATCATACCATAAGACGTGCTGTTGCGAAATTGGTAGAGTTGTACACCGAGATATTTACAAGGTTCCTCACTCCACTCGATGCCTTCCCATTCTGAGGGCTTCGTCACCCATGGACCATGGCAATATCCAGCGCATTTTTCCCAATTCATTGCAACTCCAGTTTTCTTTTTTTGCAAACGTTTTTGGTAAGACATCTGCCTCAGATACACTTTTCTTTTGTCAAAACAAAATATAGCAATATCATCAGCGTACGCTAGGACTTTAATTTCTACAGAGTTTAATCTACAACCTGGGACGTTTTCACTTTTAGTGATGCTCAAACAAAAAGGTTCCAGGTAGAGGGCAAATAATAATGGTGAGAGTTGGCATCCTTGTTGGACAAAAGACAACACTTGTATACGTGTAGTGAGATTATGGTTTACAATAAGCTTCGTTGAGCATTTTCTATAGGCCATTCTGATTCCATCAAAAATAACTTTTCCCGCTTAAACAAGTGTCAACACCTGCCATAGAGTGTCAGCACCTGCCTGATAGAGTTAATCATGAGGTTCTCGTGATTAGCTCTATCAGATGCTTCTTCGAGATCTATCTGTAGCATGGCAACCTGTTCCGTTTCTTCTGAGCGACATTCCAAAACACTTCTTGCAATATAAAAGTTTGACTATATCATTCTTTCTTTTATACCACATGTTCGGTGTTTCCCAACAATTTGACGAATTACATGCTGAAGCCCTCTCGTGCGAATATTCGTGAATATCTTATAATCCGTATTACATAACATAATCGGCCAATAGTTGGTTACACAGCGTAGTTTTACAGAGTTGTCTGACTTGGGAATTAGGATGGTGTGTGTTTTAAAAAAGGACGGAGAAAGCTCATTCACATCGTATGCTTCGTGTAATACGTGAAGAAGTACTGTGCAGCTACGGGTTTTGAATGTTCTGTAGAATTCTGACGCAATTTCATCAGGTCCATTCGCCTTGTTACCGGGCTGTTCATCAACAGCTTTCTGAATTTCTCAGCGGATTGTTCTTCAAGCATTCTCTTATATCATCTTGCTTTTGGGGAACATGCATCAGCGAGTTCATCAGGCTTGTTGAGCCAGTCTGTAATGCCTTTAAAAAAAAAAGCTTTGTATAGTATTGAACAAAGGCAGTTCTGATGCTGATGGAATTAGTCTTAATCTGCTTATTAAGTTCAATTTCTTAAATATTCTTTGCTAGTGCATACTTTTTTCGGAAGCCAGAAATGTTTCGCTAGATTGCTCCCAAGAAAAGAAATTTGTTAGTTCGAGAGCGTACAACCCTGCATTCGTAGCGTTGTTTGTGCGAAAGTTAGATCTCCGACTTCGCGAACTGAATGTCCTTTAACCTATGACCGGGGTTCTCACATTCTGCTTCGTGAAGTAGGCGCAAGTCTCGATACAGTAGCCTTTCTTTAGCACTTGCTTTTAGCTTTATACTGCTTGACCTTTCAAATGCCACTTGATTACGTTTCTCCTTAAAGTACTCCCATTTGTTTAGTAAAGAGAGGTCATTTGCTCCATCATATTTTTAAGTAGCGCATTTACGCTGGTAACAAACTGCTCATATCTTAGAAGCTTGGCATTGAGCTTCCAGAGTTCCCGAGTAAAGTTTTTTGTTGTATGGGCTCTGCTCCCAAACGTTAGTTACCAAGCAGTGGTCGGTGAAATAAAATGACTTCACTTTGTGCTTTTAAAAATTACTTAATAAATCAAATGCCACGTAAATTCTATCAAGACGGGCATGCGTTGATGCTTGAGAATGCGTGTATTGAAGCTGTCTTCTATATGCATTAATTTCTGCTACATCAATTATATTGCACTTATCTTGCTTAACAGGTTCGCGCTACTCTCATTGACATTTTTTTGCATTGACCTATCTGAACCGTTGCTGGTCCAACTGAACTCTCCAAGGGAGACAACAATACGGTCACATTCTATGTATGGGCGGAAATAATCGAAGCAAACGTCTCGCTTGTTCACCATATTTGGGGCGTAGTTACAAATAACTCGCCAAGACAGTTATTACACAGTACAATCACATATGACGAAACGTCCCTGATCATGAAAAATTACTGACAAATGAGAAATCTTTAAGGTCTTTTTTAGCAAAAAAGAAGCACCGTGCTTACACACCAACGGCATGACTGACACAGATCTACTACCTCAAGATAAATGGTAGCAATGTTCGGTTAACCTGTTCGTCTTCGGACATTTTTTGTCTTTTGAACTGCCAAAATATCCAGTTGTTCTTTAGCTAGCCACCGCTGTAACTAGTGCTGGTTTTGGCTGGAATTAAATCCACAGACATTCAAAGACGCAAATCGGCAAGGTTCGTGCATCTCATACATTTCTAAGAGGGAAGGTTGCACATATTCGGGATGCCCAGGAAAGGAATATTTTCCTTCATTTCCCTAATCACTTGCCTAAGTTGATTGTTGCAGAGTGCCATCTGTAGATCAACCCATCCTTTCATCTTCAAATATTACTGTGAGATATGTCGGGTACGAATTGACTGATTACAAACTTTTTTGGTAGTAAAGTTGTTCCACAGAACTTCCTTTTCGCTGATTTGGTTCCCGGTTTCCAGGGTATCGGTTGTTTTTTCCAGGGATCTCTTGATAGCCTGACTGGCGTCAGGCATTTCAACCGCTTCAGGGGGACCTATCTGGTGTCGAATGGTCTTCCAAACTGCTCTTTTCTTCCATTTGAGGGTCTGGTGAGCTTGATACTTTCATCTCGTCTGTTGTGACAGATGTATGTGTGACCAGCCTTTCGGTCTTGTTCTTCAGGGCTGAAATCCCGGCCGTTGCATACCTTGCTGAGGACTGCAGCAGTGGTGCTGATTGCTGTGCTTCCCGCCTCGTCAGCGTCCACGGTCGTTTCATTTACCGGGTCAATTCCTTGACGTGCGACAGTTGAAGCATACGTCCTCGCGCAGCCTTCTGCCTCATGTCCGAAGCGATTACACTCAGAACAACGCGGCACACGGCAGTCTCGTCGTATCTGCCCAGTAGGCCTACAGCACAAGCATAACGGGGCGCGTCCACGGACTACGATCAGACAGTTTTCTCCAAAAACCGTAACGGGTGCGGTAGGCTGTCGATCGTTGTCCCCTCCTGGAGGGTGATGCGCACAAGCCTTGTCGCAGACTCGATGCCCTGAAAACCTTCGACCATCCAGGTGTCCCGTGTTACTTCTGTGACATTACCGAAAGGCTCCAACGCCTTGTGTATACTGCGTCGTTCGACATATGAAATTGGATCCAATATCTCTTGACTCTTACTTCAGCGTTGCTCGGATCAATGACTAGGCGTCGCCTGCCCTTGATTTTGAGCACCTTGGCAGCGACTAACCTGAGCTTGGACGCTGACGATCGCAGGTTGACGATCCAGAAGTAATTCATCTGGTATGCTCTTATTGAAGCCACTTTTCTGAGGACGTTCACGCGTTCCAGTTTACGTTTGAAGTACTGTAAACGACTTGATTTTCGCGAGGACCTAATTTTCGCAAATTTCGCGAATCGCCTACAATTCGCGAAAAATAGGTCCCGCGAACAATTCCGGTAAAATGTAAACACATTGGAATCTATACTGAGATCTCACAGCTTCGCGAAAATTATAACCCGCGAATTATTCCCAAACTTAAGCTTTGACCTAAATCGCGAAATGTTGAGCCCGCGAAAAATAAGTCTTTTACAGTATTCAATCTTGTGCGGGCGTCCCTTGACATCACAGTGAAGAAGTACAATGCTCAGTGCAAGTGCACCGCGAGGTCATGGTGGCAGTAGAACCTGGTACTCATCAGTAGATGTAGGATTAAAAATCCGCGGCCAGCAATGGCCGCTGAATACGCTCCCACGGAGCTCATGTTTCGAACGTCTTGCGTGTTCGGCACGTGCGGTCTAACCTTTGAACACGCAGACACTCTTGAACGGCTGGAAACGCGTGGGGGTTTATATTTAGTTATCGTAGTCCACTCTTAAAGGCGAAGCTTAAACGTTCTCCTGTAATTTGTTTCTCGTGTTGTCAAAACACGAATCAAACCATACAACAAACGCAGATGATTCAGCATTAAAAAATGACACGGAAATTCTATTCCAGAGAGACCGGTCTTTGAATACGTGCCTGTTGCAGAAGAAGCACAGTCGCGAAGTGGAGGTGGTAACGCAAACTCGGCGAACTTTGCTCCTACACGGGAAGCGGCGAGCCCGTTTACCTATTCCCGCTCTGGGGCTCGTCCTCCACACAGATGCAAATCGTTCGAGTATGCAAATCTGGCTGAAAGCCAAAGAACGCGCCAGCCTCTAAGCGCCTGCAGGTTCTGTTCGCGCGTGCATATATTGTATATCTCCCCAGCTAAGGAAAGCAGCCATTGTTAAAAGAAAGAAAGAAAGACAGAAAGAAAGAAACAAAGAGAAAGAAAGAAAAAAAGAAAGAAAGAAAGAAAGGAACTAGAGAAAGAAAGAAAGATAGAAAGAAAGAACATACGAATGCTGGGCTTGCTGCAAAGGTCGAACTTATTTCTGAATTGAAAACACTTAAAAAAGAATACGAGGCAGGCGCTAGTCGGGCTAAAGCAGGAGGAGATGCACTCCTAGAAATACGCAGCGTCATGCATGCTTGCGAAATGCGACAAGCATAGAGGGTTTTTCCCGCTATTTTCGTGATCCCGGCTTACGGTGGAAGAAAAGAGAAGTGTCTGAACGGCGCCGCCTTGCAAGGAGCAAGTGTGTCGAAGGTTTGCTCCCATTTCCGAAAAACGCCGTAAGATGGCGCAGCATGACAGGAGCTCGAGGAACCGTCCTTCTTCGCCCAAACATTTTTAAGGCCACGAGGCGCACGACCGCGTCGAGGCTGCGTGGTGCGCGACTGCGCCTGCGCGCGGAGCCCCAACCCGACAGTGCCCCTGTCGAGAGATGCGCGAAGCACGAGTGCAATTTCGGCCCCCTTTCTTGTCTTGTTCCAACACCTCTTTTTTCTTTCACCTTGGCCCGGCCTACGATCATTTGAAAATTAAATAGCACACAGTTTCTTAAAGGGAGCTAAAGCGGTTTCGAATTTGATCAAAAACACTCGATTTGTTTAAATCCGACTCCAAGCATCACGAATATCACAAAAAGTAGGCTATTTCATGCCCATATCACCTAGAAAGACGCCTTTGAAGTTGCATCGAAGCCACGCCCCTCAGCAGCACCGGGGAGGGCAGTAAAGGAGAAGGGAAAACCTGGTGTCACCAAAGGTTCCTCTCGCGTGCTCCTCGACTCGTAGAGCCAGCGTCGTGCATCGTCGATACTGAGCTAGCTGGTGGTTCATGCTTCTGAAAGATACCAGCTGAACGTAGAAAGATACACGAAAAAAAAGAGAAAGAAAGAGGACAAACAAACTGCTGAAGTAGGAACCATTTCCTGAAGATCGTTCACACCCATTTGTTTCATATCTGGAACGAATGGGTGGGGAAGAAGTATAGGTTTATCTTCAGTAAATGTTTGTTGGTCCAGGAGTTCCAAGCATTTTTCTTGAGAAGATGCAGGCATCTCAGGGAATCCGAGAAGCTTACGCGAAGCGGAGACAAAAAGAGGTTAGGATTTCCAGTTGATAGTTGAGCGACAGATGCAATTATAATCGCACCTGCTCATTTTATGACATCACGGCTCGACCAACCAATGAAGTTCGGTAAAGCGAGCGGCTGCATATTTTTTTTTCACGTTTAAGTTTGTTTTCAGTACAAATGCTGGTGATATCTAGATTCTCCAGAAAAAAACTACGCCAAAAAGAAGCATTCACTCTTTTTAGAGCGCAGCTCTTAGGCGCCCGTTTCCGGCTTGAGCGGCGTCGCCGTCGGCGTAACCGCGCGGTGCATGTTGGGACATGCACCGCGCGAGCCCCCCCCGAGCGGTGCATGTTGGGACATGCACAGCGCGAGCCCCCCCCCGTGCCCCCCAAGGTCACGTGACCTCCCCTTCCCCCCCCGGACGATATTCAAGGATGAGGGGAGGAGGAGAAGGAGGAGGGGGTATACCCTCCCTGAGTACCCTTCCTCCTCCTCCTCCTCAAGAGCTGCGCTCCAATTCGGCGTTACAGGGAGTTGTAAACGGCTTTCATTTTTTTAAACCTTTTCAGCTTCCCTTTAAATATATTGATATAATGTATACGAATTTCACTATAGGACACGAAAATGTTGACCTGCAGGGTAAGACGTATATGTCTGTACTCGGCCATAGAGATATAAAATTCTGTTAGGAGAAAAACACAAAAAAAGACATGGTGGCTTGATCGCTTATAATAAGTTTCTTGCGCAGTATGGTCTTCGTAAAAAATGTTGCGAATATATTCGACAAAGAAAGCTCTCTATGTAGTATGTATTGGACTAAAATGCAACAAAAGACATTGGGGTAACAGCCACTCAACTACTTGTAAAAGTACGCATCTGTGAGTTCTCTTTTTATGGATTAACAAACTAATTCCGCAGATAATGTTTGAACTCGGGTGTTGCATGCGTGAAAGATATAAAAGGTATAGAGGGACTAAATCAAAGAAGTTAGAACATTTTTGAGAGCACTCGTGACGCTATATACCTCAAGAATTCAGGACGACCATTTGACTGCCAGGCCATTGTATTCTTGGCAACACGGATGAACAGCATGAGTTATTCTGATGATGTCACTAGAACGATCACTCAGAGAACTCTGTTGGCACACCAAGTTCTTATTTGTAGAAACCGTTCTTAAAGGTGAGAACCACCAAACTGGCTATAAAAGAACACGCTTGTGAAGAAACGATAGTGCTGGAGGTTAGTAAGTCGACTGAAAGCCTTAAAGTCTTTTTTTTTACGTTAGTGAACCTTGTTCGTTGTTTGAGCTTGTTCTTGGATCTGGATCATTAAGCTAACGTTTCTGATAAAAAAATTGGTAAATCTCAGTTTACGAACATTCAGTTTATTTTGTTGCATTAAATTTGGACTTTACTTTGAGACGTAATGATCCGTGGGCATTCTTCGCTTCCAGATTAGATTACTGGAAGCTTCTAAAATTACCACTAAAAGCATATATAGCATATCTGTTGTTGTTCGACACGATGAGTAAATGCGGACGTTTTTCACTTTTCCTGGGTCTGGCCATTTCGGGGCGAATTGTTCATTTTTTATAATATTATCCTCGCTTTGGTTCATCAGACAGCGTTTTTGTTGGTAGTTGTGTAACACTTCAGTTTTTTCTCGTAAGGAAACACTGATATTTCGTCACCGTGCCGGAAGTAACAAGCACAGGGACACACGATTAAACACGTAGACGTTACGCTTATCCTTTGAGAACGAACTACATGTCTCCAAATTATCCATTGAATAAGTGGTGAAGATGCACGTAATAAGGTAAATAAAGCTTTCCCCATAGACTAGAAGTAATTGGCCAAGGTGTTCTCCTGTTTTCACTGATAAATCTTGCCCTCTAGAGGACGACCTAGAAAGGTACACTGCACCCGCGCCTAATAAGCAGCTAGTGTTTTCAAACACGTATTTTGAAAACCGTCTCTTTGTTAGAAACAAATAGGGGACAGAAACAAAAACGACCGCGGCACAGTTTTTAAGACAACTGCAGGACACGCATTGCCAAGCCTTCTTAAAACACAAATAGAAAAAAACGTCTTTACTAGAGTGTATAGTTAAAGTTATCATACAGCATAATATATTGGCAGCTTCTATGTCGACAGCGACCGGCTGCGTTTGATGACTTTATATGCCATTTCAACATCTTTGAAATACCGGGTCGGAGAAACAATAACCGTGTCTTATTCAAGGCAATAATAAACTGCGTTTCGCCGAGCGTTCACTCTCTTTCCTAACGTAACAATAGCGGTAATGGCCAGATTCCGAATTTGCAGAGCTCATAGTATTCTATTTCAAAAGTCAAAAGTAATTTTGTAAAAATGTTCTTCAGAAAAATGAGAAAGAAATTGTGCTATCCGTACCGTACTCTTGTTTTTCACTAATAAATCTCGCCGTCTAGAGGACCCAGAAAGGCACACTGCACTCGCCCTTAATAAGCAGCTGGTGTTCTCGAACACATATGAATTTTCCCGTTAGCAGACGCCATTCATATCCATATTTTTCGTAGAGCTTCTAGGCCAACATTTTCTAACAGAACAAACTCGGACAATAGTTTATAACTTATCACGGAGGCAGCAGCATGTCGTAAAACTATGAAATCTGCTTCCAACTGTTGGTGCTACATTAAGGAACAGACCGAACGTTTGCCGATACGTAGTTTATAGTTTGCGATCAAAAAACAAAACACACACGGTTTATTATAATTTCCAGACTGATACACTTTACCGTTCCATTATTTTTGTACATTCCTCGAAAGTATACTATCATACACATCACGTAAGCGTATATAAGGTTTGTGAACCACCACTGAGAGCATTCGGCCGGCAATGTTTATGTAACATTCTAGGAATGTATAACCATGAATGGTTAGAGTACATGTACGTGTTTGTGTGGGTCGATGCGCCAATGACTGCGTGTGGCTTTTAGGGAGAAGAGCATGTTCATGTTTTCCGTCTTGTCCCGTTTTTCCAAACTCTTTCCATTTAAAGAGCTCAGTATGAACTACGTTTCTTGGATTCAATATACTCCAAAACTCAGTGCTTTTAGAGTCTTTCATTTATAATACTCATGGATAATAACTGCAACCGATACCGTGAGTATGTCTGTTCGATATAAAAGTTTTCAGTAGTATCTGTCACCGGCTTAGCAAGATTCACATATTCGTTTATGATAATCTTTTTTGCGATTTTTTATGGTAAACAAATCATCAAAAATATAAATTGTTTAGTATGCTCTTATTTTGGCAAGTCACGAGCGTGGCGGGGCGAAACGCGTTTACCCAAGAATAGAATATTGTTACATGTCTTTAAGATGTTTCTTTACAGAAGTGGCCTGACGAGGAGATATTTTTCTGTTCTCGATAGGGGCAATCTCCGCTGGGACACCACACATGCGAGACATCGTACTCAGTATCCCCCAAAAATACCCTCATGCAAATAAAATTTAACAGATATGGCAAACCTCTTGCTTCGCTAGCTCGTTCATCTATAGCACTGAGAGTGACGTTCGGAGTTCATTTCAATAAAGCTAAGGGCATCTTCAGAGTAAACAGCTGCGTCTAAAAACATTACGACAGAATGTCAAGATACAATTTGTTTTACCGGGAAACAAGTTTACTGTTGTAAAAATCAAATGCAGGATCGCGAAAAAAACAACAACTCTAAATTGAGTAATGACCATTTTTATCTTTTTTTTCTTCAGATTTTGCTAAAATAATTTGTGCTTATCAGGTATTGAGGTTAAGGGAAAGTAGCATCAAAGCAAAACTTAAAACACGTACGCACACACGGGGCAAGTAGTGGACGGTAAACTCATCGAGGGATATGCCAACTCACCGAGAGTTCAGCGGCTGGCCGACTCGCATCCCATACAGAAGTTCGTAATCCCGGAAAAGGAGCGGCAGCGACGTAGTCGGCGCACTTGGAACGGTCCGTCCGCCCGCGCCGTCGCGGCTCTCACAGTGCTGCCGTCGGAGCAAGCGTGACCATGAAACCCGGGTGCGGACGCTGCATCCTTGGCCAGAGTGCCCAGACCCACTGACTACCGGCAGGCGGGCTTCGCACGGCCACCAGCCGACGCTCCAAAGAGCACTCTCATCCCTCGGGAGGCGCAGAAAGAGAACGAGCGATAGGAAAGAAAGAGGAGGAGAGCATTCCCTTCCTTCGACCTTCGGGGAGAGGGTGAAGCGATAGTGGCGCCGCTTCCCAGGTTCGAGCCCCGCCGGGGACGAGACTCCGAGACACTCCGGGGTTCGGAAAAAGCAACCAGTTTCCCCGAGCGCGCGCTGCCGGGCGTGCTGGCGTTGCGGGATGGTTTCTTCTTTTTTTCGACGAGGCACCAAAGTTTTCTCGTAGTTACGCTGACAACATAGTGTGTGACACACTATGTTATCATAGTGTGTCATGTTATCATAGTGAACGAGGGTTATGTCGAAACAAAGCGATTCAGAACTTTCAAGGGAAGAGGGATTTCTAGGAAATCGGAATTTTGGATGAATGTTCGTGTTCGGCCTCCGTCGGGGGAGGGGGTACTAGTCGACTCAATTCTTTATTTGTGTTAGAAAATTTGGTAGAAACTCTAGTGTACGTGTACGGGCGAAGCAGCTTGTTACGGTATTCTCTTAGCTACCGGTACTCGCAAAAACGTATTCAATAAGATTCAGGTACCATAATTTAACCATGCTTATTCCCTTGCTCAAAAAGTTAATGGCATCGAATTGGTTATTTTTATCAATCAATCAAACCTTTTTATTCTCCAGAAACTCTGGAGGAGCCTAGGCAAAAAGCTGTTCAAGAACAGCTTGGCTGGAGCGCAGGCTCCCCCGTTTACAGGCAGCAGCATTCAATAGAGAAACAAAAAAAAATGAATACACGGTACGCACACATATAGATACATGAAAATAAATACTACAATTCATTTAAAAAATTGAAAATACAACAAAAAACCAACTAAATAAAAATACGACAAGATGTCTTTCTTGCTAGCCGAATATATATCTATGTTCTTGGTGAGACATGTATTTAACAACGATGGAAGAATATGGCGCAGGGATTCCAGATTATAGTTTGTACGTGACCGAGGGATAGCCCAAAACTCAGTACGACGTGTGCTGACGATGCTGAGGTTTTCAGTTAATTGCGAAATGCGATATAAAGAATTCAATAACTGACGCCGGTGCAAAACGAATGGAACACATCAGGCGGTATTCATACAAATGCTTAATAGGAAGGATATTATACTTAGTAAACAGAGGTTCAGTGGGATCAAAATAATGTACTTCCGCAATGTGTCGTAAGACCTTTTCTGGAGCAAAAATAATTTATTTATATTTGTTTTAGTTGCCAGTAACCCGAGATGACAGGACAGTAATTCAAATGGGACTGAAATAATGCGTGAAATATTTTAAACTTAACATGAAGTGGCAAAATACCACGACAACGAGCAAATACACCGACAATACGAGACAGTTTAGGAAATCAAAAAGTTTACATGAGCGTCCCAGGTCACATGTTCCGAAAGTATACACCCAATATTTTGTGCTGGTTAACAATTTCTATTTGCAAATTTCCAAGTAGAATTGGGCTATGAGTTAAGATAGACTTAATGTCCGTGGTATATATTGCCTGAATGGTAATGTACTGGTATCAGTAAGAAGCTCATTGTTTTATATTTAGCAGGATTAAAATGCCGTTATACCGCACTGATTAGTATAAAAGTGGATACTTTGAAATCTTCCTGCGTTCTTGTGGTATCTGGGACTAGGTCTAAAAAAATGAATAGCCACCTTTACCGGCATAGATATGACGAGAAAAAATGTGGAGAAAAAATAGACAAAGAAGACATATGAAGGTAATTTCAAGTTTTAGATATTCACCACACTGGCATCCAATGAGACTATTTTACTCCCCTAGAATAATGTATACAAAATAAAGTACCACATTTTACGCATGGAGTTTGTTCCCCTTAAAAGTGCTTGTTTTGCCATCTTTTTCAACAGAGGAACACTACAATGACGCGGATCAAATATATATTTAATTTTATGTCTATACTTCTTTCATTCGCAAATGATCATCTAACTGCCAATGCAGGTTACGCAACGAAACATGTGAATCGACCCATCGGGAAGTAAGGGTGGGCGGGGGGTGGGGGGGGTGCTTTGGTCTGGACTTGGCGGGGTTCGATTAATGGCGAGGGCATTAATATGAGCGATGATCGTTTTGCCTTTTCCATTACCGCTTGGCGCCGAAACTTGGTTCGTTAGCGCCGCAGGTTGTCTTCGCCACAAGTACTCGCCACCGAAACTTCGTTCGCTTCGGCGTAGGTCGACGCAAAGCCTGCCGTTCTTCGTTTGATAATAAAACGCTAGGTTTGTGCTCTCTGTAGAAACATAATTGGCCTTGGACACTGCTAGTGTTTTAGTAGATACGTTCGTGTTTTCAGTTTGACTAATAGCATGCGGTTTCGTGTTATACCCTGACAACCGCACTACTGACGATAGAGTAAGGCGTGCGGGCACATCCGTTTAATAAAGTGTGACGCATCGTTTACAACTCGGGGTTGGTGCAGGGTTAGTTTATGTGCCTCAAAGCTCCAAGGCTATTTGATATGACTGCCCAATTTATTTTGTGTCTGAAGCATACGTAATACTTCTGATATAAACCGTGTCTCGGACATATCACAACCAGACTTGGGATTAGATTATTTTTGCTTGGTCGTTACAACACACACGTGAGAGATCATGTCGGCGGCGAGCTTGCCACCAGCTATGAGGTGCCTGCCTGGCCAGTCATTGATTAACGGCCTGTGTACTGTTTATTGCTGATATTTTACATGTTACACATATAATGAATGTCATTATTCATGTTCCTTTGAGTAGCTTGTTATAGTTCCTGATATTAAAAGGCCTGCTTACTGTCGTTCAGAAGAGGGGTTAATGATCTGCGACAAATAGAGACACTTTCCATCGAGCACGGATTGGTGCCCCTAATAGCTGTAAATATCTGTTTATTCAGCCTTAAAATGCTGCTTTACACCAATCCCTGGCACGTGTTCATTAAAAGACCATTTAAATTCCCAGGCTATTGATCTGATGATGCTCGATTGATGCAATTCAAAGGTGTATGCTGATTAGTCAGTAATCAACCTACTCGTTCTTACAGCAAGACCAAGTAAGTAAACCTTCAATATCTTTTTACGATGCTTAAAAACCTTCCAGCGACAACACTTCGAAAGTCGTACCGACCATGTGTCAATTGAAGACGAAAAAGTCACCTTACACGACTTATTCTCGCTGCTGTTTCACGTAATCTGCCTTTCAAAACATAAAAAAAGTATTGTGGTCCTATTGAAAAAGAAAATACATATGCACCTGTACGGCCCATGTCCCATAATACCACAATGAAACAACCATATGACATATTATAAGGATTTCTCTGAAAGAAGGACGCACAGGTCCATTCGATGTTTGGCTATGCTTGGCTACCATACTTTTCGTGCCGGATGACACAAATGTATTCTCCCCTGTTTCTAATAAATTTACAATGAGCGATATTTTCATTAAATAGAAGTGGCGCGAGACAGCGGCAATACCTCATGCGTTTTATGATCATATTACGCGTATAAAGTAAGAAACATCTTAAAACTCTGTATTCCGCTACTAAATAATAAACCTACCTAAGATTCAAATTTCTTTTATATGGGTTCTTCGTGTGGTTTTTGGGATAGAATTGGGAAAAGTGCTTGTAGCTTTTTTTCATCTCTTTTTTTTTTAGTGTGGCTTAGCCGTTTTGTCAATGTTCTGCATAAAAGCATACACAAAATTGGTTAAATATACGCATTAAAACCGACGTAGAACACTAGCTTTGAGTGGCTACGATGGTACCTGTTCCTTGTGGTGTAAGCCAACGATAGATATTCTTGTGTCCTATTGCTTTCATTAATTAACGATGTCATGCATCTACAAGGGCACCGGACCCTGTCAAGTCTCCTCATGGAGGCTTTTTGTACGGTGTCCTCGGCACAATGTGGCGGAAATAAATTTAATTCAATTCAATTCAATTCCTCGCTCCCCTCGCTTTCAATATGGGCGAATGTTGTACCGGGGTACGCTCCTGTAATCACTCTTACGTTATGTACGTGAAAGACGCCAGGTTTGCAGTTATACTAAATTACTTCTCCACAGAGCTGAATCAGCATCGACAATCTGAACGGCAAGCTAACTTCCCGTTGTTAATATAGTCGAAATGCCCAATTTGCGTTTTGCGTTCAAAGGGGGAAAATTGCATAATGTTAGCCTAAAAGAAATATACGTTTTTTTGTGTTGTTTTTTTGTGGAGAATTGAGCGGGAAAGGGTCGTGTCGGTGAAGCAACACGCACACACACACGCACACATACACACGCACGCGCACACGCATACACATACGCGTAAGCGCACACAAACAAACGCAAACACAGTGTTTGTGCGCGCTCAAACTAATGTTGTGCCTTAAAGCTCCCGCATCGCATCTATGAGGGTACCTCGTCGTCTCGGAAGGCCTACAAAGGAAGCACTTTACGATATGCCGTGTTCGGATCTTGGGGCCCCAATAAAAGCGCGATAAAGGCCGTTCCCCGTACACCTGCTCCTGCAGTCGGGCCGATCGGCGAAGAACCCACCCCCATAAACTTCGCTTGTGTTTGTTTTCTTCCGGGAGACCAGCGTCTCCGCCCGGTGGCCGAGAGACAGCTGAATGGGAATTCAAACAGAAGGAGCCCCCCGCTTCCTTTTTTACAACTCAACCGGGAGCCCGCTTTATGGACAGCGAGACAACCCGCTTCGACCGAGTTTCCCCGAACGCGAGAAAAAAAAATCACGAAATTCAAGCTTATAGTATCACGAAACTATGTACTTGACAGAAAAAAAAAAGGTAAAAGTAGAAAGAGACGAGAGTGCAAGAAACGTTCATGGGGGAATACGGAGAGAAGATGTGTGAATAAAGGGAGCGTGTGGGGACGTCATAGTGTGGATCTCTCATTGGAAGGATTAGTGGGAATGCGCGAAGCGTGGCTGCCTTTGTCTACTCTCCACCCACTTTCTCTCTCCAGTCAGAGAGGATAAATGCGTCCTCTGCGTCTCGCGCCGTAATATATGGCGTTCGAATGCCAGGTGCCGCAGTTCGGTGTTGGGCAAACATGATCAAGCAAAAAACATTTAAAAAAAACATGTATGGAGGATGGTATACTTGCTTGCATGAATAGAATGTAGACTTCGAGCATACGGGGCAAAATATCAACGCTAACTACGTGTATTTAACATTTTAGAGCAGCGGAGAATCGCGCTAATAATGGGGTTAGGAGGAAGCCGTTACGCTCGGTTATGCACGACAGCGAAGAGCAGCGCCAGTTGTAAATATTGAGCACAAGTACACCACTTGAGCCCAGCCGGTCATGGTAGGGTGAATTGGGAACGCGAGGAAGCCGCTTCTTCTTTGATGGTAACGCATAAAACGGTAGTAAAGTGCGTGAGTCCAATAAGTGTTGGTAACACACGTACGCAGCGGCGAACATGATCAGACTCGCTGCGATCGGGGCTATTCAGCGACGTTCTTTGAAACAGGCCAAGTGCTGGCGAAGCTGAGGGCATGTGGGTTTATGAGTTCCGCAGTAAAGCTACGAGTCATGGAGCAGGGGCTGCTTTATAAGCCATTACGCCAGAGCAACAATGGTGCACATGGGATATCTAGCTGCAGCGTATACAGAGGCTGTTCATCAAACGAGCGATCCCCTTGTCAATGGGTAGGACAACGCCCTTTGACAGGGATGCCACCGTGTGACTATACGTGGTTCGGAATGCGGATTATCCGCTTTTACGCTCGAGTATTGGGGCCCTCGACCAGTCCAAATTGGGGGGGGGGGGGTCTGTTCTATGTTTATACAGCCTAGAACTTGGTCTGCCTCAACGGGCGACGAGTCTCCCAGCTGAAGATGAGAAATTTAGCCAATGCAGTACAACCGCTAGCCTGGGGTCTTTAGCGTGCATCACGCAG
>JAZHYW010023820.1:0-42523 GCA_037355805.1 Ixodes ricinus
TTAATTATTTTTGCTTAATTAACTTTTTAATATTGTGTTTATGGGTATGGTTTCAATTGAAAATTGCTCAGCATCATCAAAAACACTGAATCAACAAATTGTAGAACTATAGAAGGCACGCGAAGCATTTTACGGCTTTCTGAAAACCGCATAAATTCGACGGGTTTTAGTTCGGTTTGCTATCGAGCGATCTCGGTCCCGGCGACACCGCGCCCCGCGGAGAGATAGTGCAACCAACCTCTGCTGCGCTGTCATCGCGCGACGCAGCAGAGGCTGGTTGCTCTATCTCTCCACGGGGCGCGGTGCCGCCGGGGCCGAGATGCGCTCCGATATCAAACCGAAACTTAAAAAAACCGTCGAATTTGTGCAGTTTTTCAGAAAGCCGTAAAATGCTTCGCGTGCCTTCTATCGTGCTGCAATTTTTTGATTTAGTGTTTTTCGACGATGCTGAGCAATTTTCTAATTGAAACCATGCCCTTAAACACAAAATTAAAAAAGGTAATTACGCAAAAATAATTAACACCTTAATTTACTCAGACTTTCATAATTTTTTCTAAATGGGCCCCTGGCCCAGGACGAAAACGAAACAAGCCTTTTTTCGTTGCGATGAGTAGTTTTCGCGGGAGCGATTTGGCCTGAGTTCTCTGAAACACCCTATATATATATATATGGTGGGTGATCCCCGCCGTCGGGTGTGGGTGGAAATTGTTAAAAAGTTAGTTCTATCGGTTTTCCTGAATCGCGATCTCCTGCGCGATACCAGAGTGACGGCAAAAGCGCTCCCTGGAGTGCCGCTGGTGGGTTTTCCGTTGATGGGTCGCTTTGAAGCGCTGGATATTCGCTGCAGGGTACGTCTCGTGTGTTGCGATCTCCGTTTTCGAATAACTGGTTTGAGTTCAGCTAGTTGGTACATGTTTATGAGAAACAGTTTGAACGCCTTCAACTAAGTGTTGTAAATAATAAAATCAAGTCAATGTCACCACTGCAAAATGTTAATATTAAGATAAATTCAGTTTATCTCTATAAAACTTGCACGTACCTTTCGAGTGTACCCCATGTTCATCGGCGGTACAGCGTTCGGTGCGCACTTCATTCACAAACGAAGAAGTATTAAATAGTTGATAGTCAGCTCCGCGTATTCCCTGTCCTGTCTGTGTGTAAGTGTTTAGTGTTCAATCCGTTTTCGAGCCCAGTGTACACGTTTCTTTGTTCGAGTCATGGCATCCGCCAGTGCGGCGACGGGGGGAACAGCGGCAGCGAACGCGCCAGCGATAGAAATTGGAGGCGAGTATTCAAAATAGTGCATCAAATAGTAAAATAATTCGTGGCTGCTTTAAGGCTTAATACGGTTCCATATAAGTACATCTAGAACGTCTTCGTCGTTCATAAACAAGGAAATATAAGAACACGGACACGCAAGATAAAAGCAGCGCAGCAAAACAATCGGTGGTAACTCTGGGTATTTACAAAAGTTAATTGAGGTTCCCGTGTCGTGTATCGCTTGTTGATTACTAAACACGGCTAGGTTGAAATAGGCCCATTGCGAGCAAAAATTGATAAATGGTTCATCAGTTCCAGTCATGCGGAAAGCGATGGAGCTTAAAAACATTGCAGCCGAACTAGCCTTGACAGATTCCATGCAAGCTACATAGGTCCTCGCACAGTATTCGACGCTTTCTGTCGTTATTCGTGCACCCTATGACCGGGCAATGGTGTCCCGATGACCTGGGGACTGTCGCCATCGAAGCCCGTGGCTCTAATTAAGTTTGCGTGTTTAAAACAGACAAGAAAGCGCGAACGAAGTTCCGGCACTGCAGACACCCAACACCGGCGAAGCCTTTCATCCGGGACTTTCACTCTTTCTACACAACCAGAAAGGAGGAAAGCGCCGGTAGCCGTTTCCCTTTTCTCTCTCGCCCTCTTTCAGTAAAACGGTCTATATACAGCTTTTCCACAGAGGCGCAGCCATCTTGAATGTCGTAACTTCTGGTATGCGGCAAAACGTCGTTTTCAGCTTTCAACGCCGCTGGAAGCTGTTTACGAAAGATACGTGATTGTCATGCATACATTCTTTTTTGCCTCACCTATATTTCCTCGCATATTCCAGGTTGAAATGTTTTATTATTTTTTCGCCCCGCATACCAGATACGGAACCCACGTGAATGAGAACGGCGGGAAACAAAAAAACGTCTATAAGGCGTAGAGGCAATAAAGCTTGTAGCTGAGTTTGAGACGTTGTCTGTCCCTTTTTCTTCCGCCCTCGCGAGTTTCCGTTTTTCAAACCACAGTCTCAGGTTTCAATCATCATGTATAACTTACACCAGCTCGCCTGCACTTTAACCGTTTTTTCGTTTAATTGCCTGTGGATTTTGTTCTTTATTTACAGCATTTAAAAGATGTACACTTCCAGTTTGCGGCTTTAAGTTGAGAGTCCCAATATTGCTAAAATACAGGAGAAAAAAAACGCATGACACGATAGCCGCGTCATATTGGCCGCGATGAAGTCTCCATACAGCTGAAATGCATTGGACTTCGTTTCTTACTTATACTTAAAGGACGTAAACCTCCAGCTCTGGCTTTCAGTCGGGAGACGCGGTATTGCTGAAATAAAGACAGAAAAAAATGACACGAGAGCCGCCCCATTTATCTGCAATGAACTTTCCATCCGGCTGAAATGCACCGGATGTTCTGGGCTGCAGCAAAGTCGCAGTGCATCACAGCTGCTGGGAAGTAAACGTCACGCGTACTACTAGGAGATAAGGCCTACGTAACTCGCAGGAGCGTGCGGTACAGGACATTTGGCGACTAGGCAAAATCAACGGCACACAGCGGTTAAAATAGAAAGCTGTGGCGGCAGGTTCGCTCGCCAGATTTCTAGAGCGAATCGGATATTCACAGCGGCTGCGGTCCAAAGACGCAGCCGTGAAACTAGATTCAAAAAGATGCGCGGAAAATCGCCGATACAAAATTTCACAAACTTGTACAGTGCAGTCAAAGGCACGATCACGAGCGCGTGTGGCCTTAGAAAGTACCATAAAGTACCTCCTAACAAAACTTCTGAGTCAGGCTCACGCGCCTGTGCCTTTCCCTTTGCTGCTGACATTTGTCAGATGGAGTACAGGTGCGCGCGTCACGTAGGAGGCGAGAGGAATCCCTTCCAGCTGCTGTCGGCAGGGTGTGAGATGACCGGATATTAACGTGCGGCGATTTGACCTTTCAATTCTTAACAGTGCTTCAACTGAAGCACCCATAGCGGGCGTCTGCTTTAGTTTGCTTCTGTGAAAACACATACAGCGAATATATTTTGAGGTATTCGCTACCTATATTTATGTAACCTTTACTAATGATATTGAATAAAGATATACTGTATATGTATATATATTTACAGCTGCTGCATATCCACAGAGCTGCTTCTTTCAAAATCTCAAAAACAAAGCCCGTAAGTAGAAGAGACAAACGATCTGCCTTCTCTTTGTCATTTGCTTCTTCTCAAATTCTTCTATGTCCGAATCTAGCAACAACACCGTCAGCATTTTTCAAACACCATCTGCTAAAGTCAACGTGGCAACGACAGCCAAAGCAGGCGCGCCGGAGCGGCGGTCGATGCTGAGCAGGAGGCGATCGCCTAAAGGACCCTTGGCGGTTCCGACTACCTTTATACAAACCGGGGTCTGAAATATTAGGCAGTTTCAACGGAGCTTTGCCGCTGGCTACTGCGGCTACGATACGGCTCCTGCCGCGCGCTGCTAGACCATGCTTCCAAGTTCCAAGTCACAGCCTGAGCTTCCGGCGGCAATACCGCTCCGTACACGGTAGCCTACGGCAACGGTATGCTAAAAGACCGTTCACACACTTGAGACACCTTAGCATCGAGTGTCTTAATACCTTTTAAAATATCTAAGGGCGAGAGGTCGCACTGGCACTCTTGCGCCAACTATGCGGTGACCCTGGAACTGCATTGCACTAGGTCGAAGGTTTTTGCGGAATTTATAACATCAACAAAAATGTAAAAAACAAAGAAGCTGATGCGCGAAAAAAAAAGTGTGTTTGTCCTTTGTTTCTTTTGTTCCCCTTCTCCATGGATAATTTTCGTCATTCTTGTCCAGCTCGCTTGCAGCTTTGCATTTAATTGCAATATAATCAAAACCTTAAAATGCAAGCCTTTCACCCTTGTTAGTGTCAGACTGGTGGCAGCTGATAAAACCTGTTTGTCTATCTTCTGGTTAGCTCAGTTGGTAGAGCGCTTCACTGGAAATGGAGAGGTCCCGGGTTCGATATCGGACCAGGGGGATTATTTTGGTCGCGCACCAGTCACCTTGCTGTGTTTGCATCTTTATGTTTGTCCATTGTCTCTCTTGCTCCCCCTCTCCAGGGATTATTTTTGCCGCCATGTGTTTGACGGCTACCCGATAGATGGCGCCAATGTTCGAATTCTCTCGTCGTAAGAGATTTTAAGAGGTTACAAGGCAAACGGCCATAAGAAGTCGCAAGTGTGTAAACGGGCCTTACGGGCCTTACAACTCCTAAATAGGGAGTTTTCGTAGATTGTTTTCGCCGTCTCGTCACGCTCTCCGCAAACCGCTACGACACCAGGAATTCTCCAGTCAAGGCCGTCGGTACGCAGGCGTAGTAGCGGTTTCTTCGTTGCAGAGGGCTTAGAGGAGAGAGAAACACGGTCAACTAAAACTCTCCATTGATCCATTTTCTACTAGAAGCAAGAGTTAACGCGTGTAGCGCGGTTTGCTTAGAAGTGTAGCTTGGAGTGCCAAGTTCGCGCCACGTTGACGTTAGCATACGACATTCGGAAAATGACGAAGCTAGTCCCTGACTTCAGACGCTGCATTTGTGTGTGCGTGTATTCAGCAAACATTCGTTGCCATGGTAATGGTTATCAACGTGGACGTATTTTATTGTGGGGAAGGAGATGACGGTGTGGCAAGATCAACCGCTTGTTTCGACTTTCTTGCTCCGGCTTTTCAATAGGCGGAGCGTGAATAAAAAGAGTTTAAAATAAGGACTTAACTGCCACAGTGTCTGGTTTTCTCTAGAGCGGTGATATCTTCGATGAACGTCTTACTAGAAATATCATAATTTTTTCGGCAATCAGACGGCAGTATATTTTTTTTTCTGGAACATTCTGCTAAAATGTTTTAAATTGACAAGCTTTTTTTTTTCCCAGGAAGATTTTTGCATTTTCAAGAAAGATATCCCCTGAGCGCTCGGCCAAGGTGGGGTTTGTGCCTAACGATTATATTTGATTGAATCCAAAAGGGTAATTCCTGACAAAACGAAGACAAGGACGTAGGCTAGAATGAAGCCCCAATTGATATGCTTTAGTTTGTTAGACTGGACGACACCGAGAATAGCGAAAAGAAGCGCGCACTTTCTTGTGTTGCGTGACTTCCGTTCTGGGGGTAACAAGGAAGTTTAAAGTAGCAATGAGGCAACGGTTCGCCATTTACATCATTGACTCGCGAGGAAACTTCAAATGCTGTCTTTTATTTTATAAGGTTTCGTGGCAATAGAACTTTCCCGAACGTTTGCCTAGAAGATGTGGATTTTGGATGTTAATTTTTAGAGCAAAGATCAATTAGGCGCCCGTTTTTGTGTTCCGTGGCGTCGGCGTAATCGCGCTAGACTTAGCGGGAAAATTGACGTCACGTGACTTCAAAACCAATTCAATTCCCCGCTAAACTTAGCGGGGAATTGAATTGGTGTTTAGGTCATGTAGCGGAGAAACGAATTGGCGTTGAAGTCAAGTGACGTCAATTTTCTGGCTAAATCTAGCGGAGAAATTGACTTTCATAGAGGACGTCACACAAACTCATGTTATGTTATTTGCCCCTCTAAATGTATCGAGGAAACTGAATTGGAAGAGGAGGGAGAGGAGGAATGGATGAGGAGGAGGAAGGGCATATTCTCGCCTCCGTACCCTCCCCTCCTTCTCAAGAGCTGCGCTCTAATTTCGTATTTTATAAATTTGTAAACGTATTTCAATTTTTTGTGTGTTTTGTATTTTCCATTCTGCGTGGATTCCAGATCTTCTAGGCGAATTTTCGGGAAATTTCTATTGCCGCGAAACCTTATAAAATAGACGTCAGAATCTGAGGTTCCCGCACGAGTCAATGATGTAAATGGAGAACCTTTGCCTCCTTCCTCTTTTAAACGTCCCTGTTACCCCCAGAACGGAAGTCACGCAACACAAGAACGTGCGCGCTTCTTCTCGCTATTCTCGGTGTCGTCCAGTCTAACAAACCCAAACACATCAATTGGGGCTTCACTCCAGCCTACGTCCTTATCTTTGTTTTGTCGGGAATTATCCTTTTGGATTCAATTAAATATAATCGTTTGGCACAAAACCCACCTTGGCCGAGCGCTCAGGGGATATCTTCCTTAAAATGCAAAGGTCTTCCTGGAAATAAAAAAAAAGTTTGACAATTTAAAATATTTTAGCACAATATTCCAGAAAAAAAGAAAAACTGCCGCGCGATTGCCAAATAGGGTTTAATTGTTTTGTAAGATTACATCAAAATATCACGCTCTAGAAAAAACCAGACATGTGCATTAGGTTCTTATTTAAAAAAAATTTTATTCACGCTCCACCTATTCAAAAGAAGGGCATGAAAGCCGAAACAAGCGCCTGATCTTGCCACACCCCGTCAGCTCCTTCCCCACAATAAAATCTGTCCGCAATGATAACCGTCACCGTGGCAACGAAGTGTTTGCTGAATAGACGCACACAGTAATGCAGCGTTTGAAGTCAGCAACTGGCTTTGTCATTTTCCGAATGTCGTATGCTAATGTCAGTGATGCTACGCAAACTTGGGACTCCAAGCTATGCTTCTAAACAAACCGCGCTACACCTGTTATGGAATATTAGGGAGTTTTCGTTGACCGGGTTTCTCCCTCCGCTAAGCCCTCTGCAGCGAAGAAGCTGCTACTACGCCTTCGTACCGATGGCCTTGACTGTAAAGTTCCGAGTGTCGTAGCGGGTTGCGGAGAGCGTTGCGAGACGGCAAAAACGATCTACGAATAACAAATTAAAAAGCAGTAAAATAGTTGTTGCTAGGACCCTTTAAAACTCCTCAATACGGAGTGTATTGAGGAGTTTTAAAGGGTCCCTGCAACAACTGTTTTACTGCTTTTTAATTTGCACCAAAGCCTGAGTGCACTGAACATAGTAACTTTGTGAAATGTTTTGTTTTCTTGAAATTCGCTTTATCTTAAAAGTCATATGATCATTACAATTACAAAAACAAACAAAGAAAAGCTCGAGGTATACCTAAGCACTTCTAATGAGTTGTGAATGCTAAAGCATGCAAGCCGCTCGTCCGCTCCCTTTTTCGTCTGCTGCGTACTTTTGGTCGCCGGTCAGCGCGTGTGCTCCCCCGGGCACGCTGGCCTTGGACGCTCCGTGTTAACGGCGTGCTGGTGGACACGCAGCGCCATGGGGTGAGCGGTCGTGGAAACTGACGAGCGCAGTGGTCATTGGGAGCCCCGTCGACGCTTGCGCCTGCCAATGGAACCTTCGGGATCGGGAAAACCCCGTGTCCCAAATAGCGGCCAGGCTCTTTAAATCAACCGCAAAAATCGGTTTTTTAACCTATCGCGTTCCAAATCTGTACAGTGTTGGCTACAGGTGATGCATTTTTTTTTAAAATTCGGAAAGAGCGAACTTACCTGAGAAAAAAGTAAAAAAAAAGAAAAAGGCTTAACTTTTATGGAAACGCAGCGAAGTCACCGGTCCTCAAACCATAGAGCGCCCTATGGTTTGAAGACCGGTGGCAGCTGTTTGATGGGGAGGGGGGATGGGGAAAACACATGACTGGCTTGCCCACTCTGAGAACTGAGAGGGGGGGGGGGCAGGCGCCCCCTGCACCTCCCCCCCCCTCCCTTCCCGGTCGGTACTCCCATGTGTCCCCCTTTTTCCCGCGCCGGAGAATTCCCCTTGCTCGCGGACCGCGGTGACTGAGGAATGTCGGGAGTGGAGGGGAAGACGTGGAAAGGAGATGAGCCGAGGAGAGAGAGCTGCCCGGGAACGGGGCAGGGATACAAAATAAAAATGAGTAGAGTTTGGGACGCTCACGGGTATACTTTTTCGCCTACGCTGCGTCCCAGCAGACACACCTCATAAGCGTCCGGAGCGCGCTGGCGAAGCTTCTCGGTCCCAACTCGACGACGCTAAAGTTCCGAACAAGTCCGGGCGGGTCTCCCGTGGTTTCTCGAAGAGACAAATTCGTACTTTCGCTTCTTGCAAAATGTGCCGCCGGCGCCGTGCGTCGTCTGCTAGGATCCGCGGGGCATGGCCTCCGAGATCCCGAAGTGAGCGCGCTTCAGAATCATGCGAGGGGGCCTGCGCCGCCTTTTCCATCGCTTGGTGACGGATATGTCGACGGGTCATTTCTTGTTTCCGTACTTTCTAAACTGCATTTGTTTGTTTTCTCATATACTATACTGGACAAAAACTACTTTAGTGAATTTTTGGAACTGTTCGCGCCACTTATATTTTGCATCTCCACTAAAAAAAGCTTTTAGCGGCTCTAGCCAGTCGTAACGCAAAAGCTGACCAGGACCGACAACGTCACGATGTCGTCACGTGCCGCGCGCGTTTGACACCACGGGGCGCCCTCGTAGGAGGAGGAGGTTTCCGCGTCGTCCGGTTAAAATATGACGCACTGATATTCACTAACTCCTCTGTGCCCGCCGGGTTCCACGAACCACAAGAAATGTGGAAACCGCAAGAAATGTAGGGCGTTTTCAGATAAGATCGAACAACCATGTCCAGTGACCATTTTTAATTTCGATGAAAAAAATATATTTTGCTGGCTTTATGCCTAGAAGAATAAAACCAATCCTTGTTTTCGGAAAAAAATTTCGTCTTTGCGAAAAAAATTTGTAAGCACCCCCTCAGTCTCGTGCACGTTTTGCGTATCGCACGATGTTGACCTTTCGGGCGGCTTTCCCCCAAAAACTGTTCTGGCTACGGGTCTTGAAATATTCACTGACAAATTCGGCATAAGAAGGATTGACAAAAAGTATTAATGACCGAGTATTAGGGTAGTTATTTTGAGAAAAAAATCGCAAACACGGCACATTGCGCAATAACGCTCTGGATTAAAGAATATTTTTCTCCGTATCTATAAAAGCTAAGGTCTTCAAACTTTGCCAGTGTGTTGCCCTGTATATTGTTAATCTTTGCGTAAAATATTGTTGTCCTGGTTAGCGGGAGAAATTTACAAGAATTGCTCACAGAGGGGCATTTAACTTAAAATGCATTACTTTGAAAATCATTTAAAAAAAAGGCCATCTTTAATTTTTTTATACTCTCTGAAATTAACGTTTATAATATGTACTAACACAGTCTGCAAAAACATGATGCAATATTTGTGTGGCTTTCAAGTTATAAATCGAGAAACATGGCCAAATTGACGCTAACGTGTTGCCGTAAATGGGGCGTGCACGTACCCGTTCTTCACAATTTCATTATTTATAAAACGTGTCAAAATGCTACAGGGTGGTCAGGAAAAGACAAATTGACAGCACAGAGGTGGTCGGTAGTTTTGAAAAGGAAATCCGTAATACATTTTCGTACAACCGACCCGAAAATGCCCATGGGCCGGAGCGATCGAGGCGCACCACCCTGTAACATGTTTCGCGGTGCCTGTTTCAACAGCCGGCGTATAGCGTTTCCGTCTACGCGATGTGAAGGAAGCAACCGGAGTGACTTTGCAAACAGATCAGCCTACAACCTTTGCGGTAACATGATATAGGAAGTAGGGCGCGGCAGAACCTGAACCTGCGCCACCTGTGAGCCCCAATAGATCCGCCGCAGTGGAGGGCCGCACGACGCGTAGAAAATAAAAAAGATACTTAAAAGCAAAAAAAATCCGATTGCCTGAGATTGTTTGTATTGGGCGTTTTCCGATAGAATCGAACGACCATGTCCGGTCGACATTTTTTTTTTTTGTTTTTAGCAAAGGATACATGTTTTACTTGTTGTGCAAGCGCAAAAACATATTCAAACATTTTTGCGGAAAATTAAATTTCTCTTGAGGAAAAAAGAAATCACAAAGTCGCTGTCGGTATACGCTTTCGTTTTTGCGACTTTTGGCGAAATCGTCCTTTTGGATATTTATTAAAGAAAAACTCTTGTCGTCTTAGGTTTAATATTTTTTGTGCAGAGACTCTACATAAAATAAAAGGAGGTAAACATGTATTATCGATTACGAAGCAATTTAGACCTTTATGATCCGGATCTTAAAAGACTGGAAATTCAAATTGTTTAAATGATTTCAACGCGTCTGTTTCATATTTGCATAAATTGTCATTGAAATTGAAAACAACAACCTTTCTAAAATAAATACACTGAAATTTAAACAGGTTACCGATTTTGCAATAATTGGAAAATCAGTTTAAAATGAAGGCCATCGCAATTTTTCTTCTACATTTTCACAGATCAAGGCTCATATTCTGTCCCATCGGACCCTTCAAAAATGCATTGCAATATTTTGTTTTTTTATTTCACAGGGTTTTAAATTAATTTTTAAATATACAAAATTGACGTAACGGGAGTGGAGAAAGATAGGACGTTGCCAATTTCAAACAAGGGCAAGCAAGGGGTCGAAAAATGTAGGAAGTCTGTGAAGAGAAAGCACAGACAGGAATTCGTGAAAAATGAGAATTCATACAAAAGATTACAGGTGAGTTTGAAGCACAAGTCAACAATTTAAAAACAGATTTCTCGGATCAGTGGATTTCGGAGCCTACCGTTCATGGGGAGGCTGGGCTGCTGACGTTTAAATCGTGATAAGAAAGAACACCTGTTTAAAGCTGTACAATTGAAACTAGTTTAATTAATCAAGATCCTGTGCGCACATTCGGAGCTTGTCTTTCTGCCGGACGCTGACCTGAATCGGTCACGGTGCTCTCCTGGCACTCTGAAAAGGAATTTGTTTCTCGGTTTGCTTGCAGCGATCACTGTTCGTTTCTTCTCAGTGGCACCGCAAGCTCGCGACCTCGATCTGCTTTTCGCAGCCATAGGAGGCTTTACTTTTAAATATATATCTTTTCTGCGGCTACTGTTCTTGCTAAAACAGCTGTAGTTGCGAAGTGTCGAACCGCGTACGCTACCACAAGTGACAGGACTGAATTCCACGCACAACGGAAACAGAGTCCCAGTCCTTTGCTTTCATGTCCCTGAACGCTTTGACGCCAGCTTTCGGGAGGTGGATTAGTTTCACGTTCGGCAGTTTCGTGTTCAGTGGGGCAAGCATCTCTGACGCCGACTTGATCACCTACTTGGTGGGCCGTCGGTGGCTGTACCACGTTGTCTGGTGCTTGACACGACCCCCATTCAATCACAGGCACTCTTGCCATGTCAAGTTTCGGAAGAAATACACCTCGCTGACGTGTATTTGTGGCTCTGCAGCTCGTGTAGTTGGTACTTGTTCTCAAAGTGGCTTGTTGGTCACATGGGCATACCGAAATTGGATTTCACAATTCTCCACACCGTTGTCTTATAAATCAAGTTACAGACATTCTCATTCAATCGCAAATATCTTTTTTTAATTTTTTTATGTATCTTTATTTTCTACGCGTTGTGCGGCCCTCCACGGCGGCGGATCTATTGGCGCTCACAGGCGGCGCAGGTTCAGGTTATGCCGCGCCCTGCCTCCTATATCATGTTACCGCCAAGGTTGTAGGCTGATCTGTTTGCAAAGTCGTTCCGGTTGCTTCCTTTACGTCGCGTAGACGGAGACGCTATACGCCGGCTGTTTAAACAGGCACCGCGAAGCATGTTACAGGGTGGCGCACCTCGATCGCTCAGGCCCATGGGCATTTTTGGGTCGGTTGTACGAAAATATATTAGGAATTTTCCCTTCAAAACTACCGACCACCTCTGTGCTGTCAATTTGTCTTTTCCTGACCATCCTGTAGCATTTTTACACGTTTTAATAATAATGAAATTGTGAAGAACGGGTATGTGCACGCCCCATTTATGGCAACACGTTAGCGTCAATTTGGCCATGTTTCTCGCTTTATAACTTGAAAGCCACACAAATATTGCATCATGTTTTTGCAGACTCTGTTAGTACATAATATAAACGTTAATTTCAGAGAGTTTAAAAAAATTAAAGATGGCCTTTTTTTTAAATGATTTTCAAAGTAATGCATTTTTAGTTAAACGCCCCTGTGTGAGCAATTCTTGTAAATTTCTCCCACTAACCAGGACAGCAATATTTTACGCAAAGATGAACAATATACAGGGCAACACACTGGCAAAGTTTGAAGACCTTAGCTTTTATAGATACGGAGAAAAATATTCTTTAATCCAGAGCGTTATTGCGCAATGTGCCGTGTTTGCGATTTTATTTCTCAAAATAACTGCCCTAATACTCGGTGATTAATACTTTTTGTCAATCCTTCCTATGCCTAATTTGTCAGTGAATATTTCAAGACCCGTAGCCAGAACAGTTTTTGGGGGAAAGCCGCCCGAAATGTCAACATCGCGCGATACGCAAAACGCGCACGAGACTGAGTGGGTGCTTACAAATTTTTTTCACAAAGACAAAAATTTTTTTCCGAAAACAAGGATTGGTTTTATGCTTATGGGCATAAAGCCAGCAAAATATATTTTTTTCATGAAAATTCAAAATGGTTACCGGACATGGTTGTTCGAACTTATCTGAAAACGCCCTGTAGACACTTAAATAGAATCGCAGGACCCCTTTATGTCCCGTTCACACACTTGCGACTTCTTATGACCGCGTGCCTTGAACCCTCTTAAAATCTCTTACGACGAGGGAATTCGAACACTGGCGCCATCTATCGGGTATCCGTCGAACACTTGGCGGTCCCGTATACGAAGAAGTATTGCTGCCGGAAGCTCAGGCTGTGACTTGTAAGCATGCTCTAGCAGCGCGCTCCAGCGGAGCCTTATCGTAGCCGCAGTAGCCAGCGGCAAAGCTCCGTTGAAACTGCCTAATATTTCAGACCCCGGTTTGTATAAAGGTCGTCGGAACCGCCAAGGGTTCGCCTCCTGCTCTCAGCGTCGACCACCTCTCCGGCGCGCTTGCTTTGGATGTCGTTGCCCGGTTGACTTTAGCGGATGGTGTTCGAAAAATGGTGTCGGTGTTGTTGCTAGATTCAGACATAGAAGAATTTGAGAAGATGCAAATGACAAAGAGAAGGCAGATCGTTTGTCTCTTCTTCTTACGGGCTTCGTTTTTGATATGTTGAAAGAAGCGGCTCCGTGCAGATGCAACAGCAGTAAAAAGAATATGTTTAATGAGTGTCATATGTAAAGGTTACAGAAGTATAAGTAAAGAATATCCCACACTTTCTTCGCCTTGTGTGTTTTCACAGAAGCAGGCCAAAGGAGAAGTCTGCTTGGGGTTCTTCAGTTGAAGCGCTATTAACAATTGGAAGGTCAAATTGCCGAACGTTAATAGACGCTCATCTGACATCCTGCCGGCACGCGCGCCCGTACTCTATCGCACAAATGTCTGCAGTGAATACAAAGGCATAGGCGCGTGAGCCTAATAACTCAGCAGTTTTGTTTGTACATGCACTCGTTCATATGAGGTACTTTTCGGTACTTTCTAAAGCCACTCACGTGACCATGACTTTCACTGCACTGTAGATGTTTGTGAAACTAAGTATTAACAATATTCCTCGCGTTCCTTTTCTGATATTTTATTTTTGCGGTTGTGTTTTTAGAGCGCCAGGCGCTGTGAAAATCCGATTCGCTCAAGAAGGTTACCGAGGGAAGCTGCTGCCACAGCTTTCTGATTTTAGCCGCTGTGTGCCGTTGATTTTGCTGGAGCCGCCAAATGTCCTTGACCGCACGCTCCTGCTGGTTCGTTGGTTTTTTCCTCTAGCAGTACGCGTGACGTTTACTTCCCAGCAGCTGTGATGCACTGCGACCTTGCTGCAGCCCAGCACATCCGGTGCATTTCAGCCGGATGGAAAGTTCATTGCGGTTAAATTGGGCGACTCTCGTGTCATGTGTTTTTTTTCTTCTTTATTTTAGAAATACTGAGTCTATCGACTGAAAGATGCAGCTGGTGGTGTACGTCCTTTTAAAAATAAATAAAAATCGAAATAAAAAAACAATTAGACATTTCGTTTATTTTAATATTTATTTTTTTATATAGAAGTCGTGAAATCTACTCTAATACAGTTTGTGCGGGTGAGTTATACGATCAGAGTAATATATTTTTAGCGGCTGATTGTCACAATAAGTCGAATAATATTAAACGGAGCGTCATCAAAAACTACTAAATAAGCCAACATTGTCACGGATAAAAGCCCGAGAGGATAAGTATTGAACTCAACTTAAAAGGCTTTTAATAGGCAGCTTGTGCCAAACAAAATTAAAAAAACGAGCGTCGAGGCAGCAGATAAACTGACGGCGATTTGGCGGCGTAAGAGTAAGCGCGCGCCAGACTGACTCGAGAAGGTCCCGCGCAGCTCCTTATCTAGTATGCGTGACTTCCTCGAAAATTCAACAAAGAAGCTTAGAGCGTCGCGCGGTCGGGGCGAGAATGAACAGGCACTTTCGAGAACAAGAAAGCAGCAATGAATCATGAAAGTTACGTCCGGAGCAAGAATAAACACGCTCTTCGAGAAATCTGTGACCGAGCGCTGCTTTCTCGCCCTGCGGGCGGCGATATTCGAAAGGTTTGAAGCGCATGGGAACTATGGTATAGACTTATTACTAAATTACCCAAGCATCAAGGAGAATGCAGGGAATGGGGTTCCAAGCACAGCACGTGGTGCGTCTGCAGCAGTGACTGTTCTAAAGCAAAAGCCTAAAACAAAGGCATCTTGCACGCGCGTTTCATCAACGCTTTATTTTGGTTATTTACTACGAATCTTTTATACGGGAAGGCGTGCGCGTGTGGCGCGTGGAACACCATTCCCTGCATTCTCCTTGATGCTTGGGTAATTTAGCAATAGGGAGTATTCACTGGACGCCATATTTGAGGGCGATGTTTAGAGCGCATGCTCGGAACGAGCTCACGTTAATAGGCTGCTAAGACCGGCAATCTTGGTGGTGCGGAATGCACGTGGCGAAAGAACCGTGGAAGCTCGCCGTCAGCACGCGCTCAGCAGTCGCGCACACAGCTATGGCCGCCAGTGAATACTCCCTATAGGTCTATTGCGCTTGGAAGATTTGAAGCGCGGAAGTACGGAAACGCATGGGAAGCACGCGGATGTGTTTTCATCTGCGTTTTCGCTGCCGCCGGCCTATTGTCCGTTGCACCAGTCGTGAATTTAGCGAAGCACTACTCTGATTCCCACGCGCTCTAAATCGTTCTCAAATTTGCTGATATTGTGGTTTTAGATTCGCCCTGCAAGTTTCAAATTATAGCAATATGTTTATTTTCACTAATAAAACATTTAATTATTAAAGCTTAGTTAATTATACGACTACCGTGACCATTAGACTCTTATATTACACTCCTCTAGCCTTATAACTCATCTGCACAGACCGAATCTGTGAGATAAAAGTGTGTGTGTGTGTGGGGGGGGGGGGGAGGGGGATGCTGAGGTGGTTTAGATGTTCACGACCTCGGGCGCGGAGGGGGAGGTCAAAATGCTTTTGTATATTATATGTCCGGCTCGATGTCGAAAAGGGGAGGGGGGGGGGGCGGCTGAAGCTTCATAAGCCTCCTTCCCCCCTCCTGGCCACACCACTGGTAGACACTGTTGCGTACTCAGTGCCACCAACCCTAGGGATTTTTTGAGATCTCTTATGGGAAAATAAAATTTCCTCACATCTTCTGTTTTTTATTTTTTCTAGGCAGGCGTTATTTTGTTTGTAAAAATTTGTGCAAAGTGCAATTTTTTATTTGTGACAATCCACAAAAGGTTTCTGAGCTGTGGACATTTATACAGGAAGCTTAATAGAATGTTTGGATACCAAGTTGACATGGCATGCTTTCTGTCGAGAATATTTAAACTTAACTAAAGTCAGGTGGTGACAAATGCACAAAGTGCCATTTATTCATTCATTCTCACAAGTTGTCTTCAGAACTATTTAAGTTCTTGCGAAAGTAGTGTATTTACAACACTCCCAGCATAACCGGCTCACAAGTTACAACCCCGACAACGATTTTCAAGCCAAAATATAACGATAATTTCAACATTTACGTTAACAAAGGAATTTCCCACAAATCGAGGGAAATCGAGGGAATTTTCGGAAACAATTTAGGGAAGAGGTGGCACCGGAGGCTGACAGCTCTGTGCCTACCGGACCGTCGCAACCCCGAAAGCTTAGCAGGCGTGAAGCTCCGCAAGTTTCGTCGATGCGCTTGGAAATACAAGGCCGTCAGACATTAATAAATGCGTCAATGTGTAAAATAAAAATTGCGTTCAAATTACACGACTCGAAATAGATTTCTAAATGATTTGTTTGACTCGATATTTGGAACGCTTGAGCTCGAAGCGTGGCGTTGTCCTCGGGTTCGATGCGATGACTCCCTACAGTCAGATCAGCCTCTTCACGTCCTTACAGCTCTCTGCTCTGCGGACACATCTTGTTCGAACGACGTCTTGCAGACGCTTGCGGAGTTTGAGCCTAGTTACCGGGGTGAGCGCTTCGCCGGTCGCAGAGCACGTCTTTAGCGCGATCGCGTAGCTGCCAAAGATGGCTGCTCCCCCACTGCGAAGAAATAGTCAACTCAAGAAATAGAAATGTACGTACCGCACGACAAGAGGTTATGCATGTAGCGTTTGTTGGTTTCCTATCTAAAAGAGAACAGCATATTAAATCTACCAGAACGAGCATGACCTTACGATGTGCAACTGCGTACGACACCGTCATAACTACAACCAGCTTGCACGAAAAACATGTTCTTCGGGCACCACAGTAGTCTTTCAACAACGACGAGGGGAGGGAGGAACCAAGCTGATCGCCAAAATAAGCTGAGATATTAATTAAAAAAACGTGAATAAAAAAAAGGTAGTAAGACCATTGAGAGAGTGTGTGTGCATGTGAGGGTGAAGGGAGGGGGTGGTTTGGTGCGGTTTTATTTCAGCTTTTGTAGATGAGGCAAGCTCGATGAAGTCGTTGATTTTGTGCTTTTGAAGCGCGCGTAAACAACGTAAAGAATATTTTAAAGAATTTCTTTGTCTACCTGGCTCCTCTGAAATTCAAAAATAATACTTAGATGCTAAATTTTTTTTTCTGCTAGTTCTCGTTTTGAGTTGTCTTAACCTATCAAGGAAGTAGGAAGGCACCTACTAAAACGCCCTCATGCTAGAACCTCACAAGCACGCACGCATACACATTAATATATTTCGTGTTTAATACATCTTAAACGCAGTTGTTAGTGTACTGCGACAACACAATAATAAAAATAATAAAGTAATAAAAATGTCATCAAGTAAGCGTACGCTGGGGCGTTGCCAATTTTCGCCTTCCCAGTGTTGCCTAATTTGACCACCGTGGCGCTGGTGATCAACCGACAGTGGCGCTTTCTGGAACCCCGCCCAACGCCTATATGAAGAAACTGTAGAAGCGTAGAAATCTGGGCGAGTTGGCGATCCATTGGAATGAAAAAACAGCGCAAACAAAACGACGGACCAGTAGAAGTGTATACAGTTCGAGGATACAACAATAATGATGCGGCACAACAACAAAGGACGAGGAAATAACGAGGCATTTTACATATTACGATGTGGGGAGGGTACGTGTGTCAGCGCCCCTCTGTGGCCCTCTATCAAAAAGAGATAACATATCTCGGCCAATGGGAACGTGGTGTGTGGTGACGTGGGTGTGGTGGATCGTTCGGGTTTTTCGCGGCCTTCATGTTTTTCTTATTAAATTTCAGTTGTAAGTCAGCGCCTTGTCTGTGTGTATACTCTTCTACTGGTCTGTCGTTTTGTTTGTGCTGTTTTTTCATTCCTATATGAAGATGATAAGATCAGGAGGCGAGAACAGGGAGGTTAACCAATGTTGGCTACCCTTGATTGATGAAGGGGAGGGTAGATGAAAGGAGCGTGAAAAGTTGGGACACAAACCATACAATACATTTGAGTTATTAGAAAAGAGACAGGTACTATGTATCGTCAAACATATGGCACCTGTCTCACGCATGATTCTGGTGGGAAACAAAAAAAGCATCATGCCTTGCGTGACGTAGTTGCGCGCCAGATCCAGAGAGAACACGGAGCATTGAGGGCTCAGTGCAAGCGCCGCGTGAGGCATACCTCGGGCATAATGCACAGCTGGCGCATCTGCGTGGTAGCCCACACGAACGGATGCATCCCCGTTATAACGGCTTGCCCTGAAGGCGCAACAAAGCTCGATTGTCGAATGCGCAACAAAACCAAATTTCTGAGGACATCATTGGCTCTACAACCTTACTTGATCTAATGTGAGTGAATTTCGACTTATCAAATACAGTCCTATTATGTTTGTGTCTTTTCTTCCTTCGCCTTTTAAGCTGTTTATATACATCATGTACAACGCTTACCAACTGGCCGATTTGCCACCTTAGTAGACTGCGACTAGAGACGTCGCAAACATTCCGAGGTTCGAGTTCAAAAGGATTCGAAAGTTTGGAGCCTCTTTAAGATTCGAATTTTAAGAATTCCCAAATGTTATACCCTTTTAAGGTTATATATATATATAATAAATTCTAAATTCGAATTCAAGATTGAATTCAAAAATGAACTTAAACAGGAGCTCAAGATGTTCAGGGAGTCACTTGAGAGGGATATCAGAACCACGGCCTCTCGATCCCCCTGTTGGTGCGGCCTGCCGATTTTTTCCGAAAACAAAAGAGCGCGCGTGAGAGGAGAACTACTCCCATCTGCCGTGGAGGCGCTGCACATCGGCGAGTGGTCTCGTGAGCTGAAAGCTATACTCCGTTTCACCTTACGTTGTACCGCAGACAAGGCTAGAAGCGCAAGCTCATGGCGTTGGGAGCTACTCTTAAAGCACAAGAGCTTGTGCCGCCGAGATGTGCCCTAGAGCAAAAAGCTCGCGCTTGTAGCCTTCCTGCGGTACATCATAAGGTGAACAGAGTATAGAGAAGGCGCCTAACGCGCTCTTGCTCCGCGACCCAGAGAAAATATCTGCCCGTCATTGGCTTCGCCGATACCGAGGCGCTGCCGTGGTTGCAAAAGGCCGCAAAAATCGCTTGTCCCCCACCTTTGCACCGCTTTGCGCGGAGAAAATATCGCAGTTTTACCCTGTGCTCGCATGTGTGGTTTGTGTTTTCGATCGTTTTTTTTTTGCTCGTTTCTATAGTTTTGTGGCGATAACCACTGATGGATGAGAAAGAAGAGACGTAGACAGCCGCCTTTTGTCTGTCTCTGCACAGTTTTAAAGTGTGCAGATGGGTTACGGAGCACGCGATGCCTAAAAACTGTTGCGTGCCGCGTTGTAAGTCAAATGCTGCGAGAAATCCGGAACTCTGCTATCACGAGCTTCCGTCTAGAGAGAAATTTCGGGATGCCTGGTTGAAGAACATTTCGCGACAAGGCAGCGAGAAGGGCAGCCAGTGGCAACCAAGCTCCAGGAGCGTCGTGTGCTCCCTTCATTTTAAAGGCCGACGTACACTTCGCGCTTTCCACTTTGCCCGTCACCTGCTTTCCTCTATCCTCTTGACGTTTTACCTTGCCCCAACCTGGCTCCCCCTCGCAGCTTAGGAGAGGGGAGCGCTAAGTGGATTATCTTCCCTGCAGAAAGCCGAGGTTGTATACGTATAGGCCTTTAAGGAGGAGGACTACAAGGTATAGGATGAAGCGGAAGTTGCTGCGAGCGATAGTGGTGCCGACTCAATTCCCATTGTATTCGTTGTACATGCAACCAGCAGGTTCCAAGAAGCGCAGAGCAACTTGTTCGTGTGCCACCTAACGCGTCCATGTCGCATGCGAGCGGTAGAAGCCGACAACGCAAAATGCAGTCCCCTGCAGAAAGAAGACCAGCTGTTGATGAGTGCGTGGCTATTGAACCTTGCCTGCAAAAAGAGTTTAAAGTGGAAGAATGTCAGACGTCATTCAATTTGACAGCTATAGGCTTCATGGAAGATGCCAAGAAAAACGCGCACCGCCTTCAAATGCAATCCAAACGACTGAACGAGCCAATTAAAAAACTGCGACAAACCTGCGACGAATTTCAAGACAGATTGAAGCAGGAAGGCTAATGTGTAGAACCCGCTCAACTTTGCAGGTGACGTGTCCTCAATGCAAGCTGTAACTTAAGGGAAATGAATCTCGTGACAGAGAAAATCAGTTCGTGTTTAGCCTTGACCAAAGAGGACTCAGCTGTCCACGACCTGAAGCTGTCTGGCCGTGCAAGCTCGACTGCACCTTTGTCGAGAGGGCTCTACAGTCGGCAAAGATTCGTCGTTCTGAACGGATTGGCAAGCGCTGTGCTTCCACACCTTATGAACTGCCCGCTGATGTGGTGTACTAACTGCAGAGACCCGTACCACAGCTAAAAACTCTGCGAGCTCTTTCTCGGGAAGCTCCTCAGACCTCTTCTGGCTAACTCGGCTGGTGACCTAAACAGCTCTCTAGAGAATATATTGAGACTTTCGCGGAAGCCTCTTTCCCGAATCCGCCTGCGAACTATATGACTCCCTTGATCTGTTCGTGAACAATGAAGTTTATATTGCTTAAGTTATGCACGAGGAATCCGTTTGTTATTGTCCCTCACAGATAAATAAAAGGCACAGCTCGAGCGTGCTCGAGCATCGGTTAAAACCGGAAAATATACGGCCTAGCTATATCCAACTATAACTCATATATTACAGTGGTAATACGCCTCGCAAGTGGGCTCATTTTCGTCTTCTGCGCATGAGAAAGGAAGTAGCGGTGACGTCAGAACGCCGAGCCCTGATTGGCTGATCGCGGTCCCCTATCTGAGCGTCGTCTGCCCCTTTGCAACAACGTCTGCTCGCAACGTCGTCTGCGCCTGTCTTACCTTTCCTGCGACTTTCGGAAGTGCAGGTCTTTACGAGCGAGCTCGACTTCGCCTTTCAGAGAAGGCAGACGAAATAACTCGAGCGGTTCGTTGTTTTTGTCGAACAACTAGCAGACGCGCATCAAGGAGGGAAGTCAAAGTTCCCACTGGCGAGGTGTCCCGAGACGCCGAGGTTCGTTTGCTAAGAACCGAGATTGGGCGTGTTAGTGTCCGCAAGTTCCCTCCCAAATACTTTTTCTCCCCTTCGTGTGCGGCAAGACTCCTCTTTCTTTAACGGCGTCGGCGGGTTGGCGCAGTTAACGTCGTCTGCTTTACGTCTGCTAGTCAAAGCGATGGCTCCTTTACCTTTCCTGCGTCTGTCGGATATTCACCGCTTTTTCACCGGCGAGAGTCACCGTTGCCTCGGGATACAAGGAGATGACAAGAGAAAGAGATTGACCTCTTAATCTAAAATTGAGGTCAGTGATCACAGTATAATACGGGAAGGGTTCACAAGGGTCGCGCGGGCACATTCCATTCAGCACGCCAGCCGGTCGTGGGCAGACGGTTACCGAGTCGGAGTGGCTGCTAGGCCTATCTGCCGAGTTCAGCTTGGTCGGTGTCGGTGGAATCGTGGCCGTTGGAGCTTTTCCCGGGTGTTTGTGGATCCAGCGTTCTTGTTCGTCGTGGTCTGGTTCAAGTACTTTTTAGTTTTTTCTTGCTGCTTGAAGTCGGGACGCGAGAGAAGCGCATGTAGAAAAATAAACGTCCGTTGGTCGTCGCGACCGCGACGCTGTCGGCCATGCTGATTTGATCGTAACAAGTGCTTAGCTTCGGAGCTGTCGTAGGATTTTGTCGTAACCTGCGCAAAACATACGGAAATTTCGGTTCGTGAATACGAATTTGTTTTTAAGTTTTGTCTTACGCATATTTTTGGCGTAAGATAGTTTCGTGAATCTGGCCTCTCCACTTGCGAAAGTCGCAGGAAAGGTAAGACCGACGCAGACGACGTTGCGAGCAGACGACGTTGCAAAGGAGCAGACGACGCTCAGATAGGGGACCGCGATCAGCCAATCAGGGCTCCGGCGTTCTGACGTCACCGCTACCCCCTGCGCGAGAAGCAGAGCGAACTTGTCCTCCGCATAGAAATGGGGCAACACGTACGGAGGACAAGAAAACGACAATTCGCTCATACTGCCAGCTGAATGCGGCTCCTAACGCTCAGCCTGCAGCTGAGTGAGCTCCTCGCAGAAAGAATCATGTGCTTTTATTCGACGCAGATTTGTCACATCATTCATGCAATCTGGCACTCGTTTCAAATGAGACTTGCCGCTTCACGAAAAACAATCTAAATAGCCACACCGGGCCGCGCCGGGCGGACTGCGCCTCTCTCGCCGATAACGAGACGCCACGGCTGGCGCTGCGGGGTAAAGTAGAACTATCGCTCTCGCCGGCGGAGTGAGGGCATACCGGCAGGCCGCTCCCAAGGGGAGTCCTGTTTATGTTCATAAACAAAACTGCTCCCCAGGCCACTGAGCTTGTTAATAAAGATAAGGAACCCACTAACATGACCCGAAGTATAAATCCCACTACACTAGAACAATTCCGCTTAATTATTTCTAGCACTAATTGGGACTCCGTATTCTCTGCAGCAACTGCCAATGAAGCGTACGATAAATGTTTGAACATTTTCAAAAATATTTACGACAAGTGTTTTCTGTATAAACAAATAAAAGAATTAAAAAATCGCAAGCCCTGGGTAAATAGAAAGTGCTGGATAATGATTCAGAAAAAGAAAAAACTCTATAATGTCTTTCGTAAAACAAAGACACCTGAGGACCTTGCTCTTTTCAAACAATTTAGAAATACATTGAACAATGCTCTCCGTCAGGCAAAACAAGCCTACCTTAATAATTTATTTAATGAGTCATGCATGAATAGAACAGATGTGGTATGGAAACGGCTAAATGAAGTATTAAAACGGTGTCCCTCTAAACCAGCTATACACGTAATAAAAAGAGATGGAGTAACATTGCAAGGAAAAGTCCTCGCTGAAGCTTTCAATAGTTATTTGACTAACCTTGTTAGTAGCATACATATACCTTCATCAATGGCGTATATGAAGCCTAGAAACGAACATAGCGCAGTTTTCTTTCCAACAGATCAAAATGAGATAACTTCAATTATGTCATCTCTTAAAAACAGCAACTCCCGTGATATAGACGATTTGCAGATCAAACCAATTACGCGTGTTTTGGGCGTTCTGTCACCTGTATTAACACACATTATGAACTTCTCATTGTCCAGTGGTATTTTCCCTAAAAGAGATGCAAACTGCAAAAGTCGTTGTTTTGTTTCAAGGAGGGAACAAAAATGAATTCTCGAATTATAGGCCAATAATCGATACTACCTGTGTTTTCGAAATGCCTTGAAAAGATTATTCACAATAAAGTCACAAGTTTCTGCACTAAAGTTTCATTAATTTATGACTCACAGTACGGCTTTCGCAGAGGTCGATCAACAGAGTTCGCCTTGCTAGACATGAAGGAGTTAATTTTAAAGTCAGTTTGAAGAAAAAAAGTTAATTATAGGCGTCTTCATTGATTTTTCGAAGGCATTCGACCGTATTGACCATACTACCCTAATAAAAAAGCTCGAGTGCTATGGAATTCAAGGTGTACCTTTAGTTCTTTTACAATCGTACTTTCGTATGAATTTCGCCAGCAATATGTTGTAATAAATGGACCCAGTTCTTCTGTCCTACCCATTAGAGCTGGAGTAACGCAAGGTAGCATTTTAGGTCCTTTATTATTTAATCTATACATAAACGATATTGTCAATATCAGCAAAGCACCCTCCTTCATCATTTATGCCGATGATACCAGTCTATTTTTTCATATACAGAAATAGAAGACCTTGTTAATGAAACGAATGCTTCACTAGAGAAACTGTATGATTGGAGTGAAGTTAACTCACTAATAATCAACACGAGCAAATGCAAGGCTGTCATTTTTAAACATAAGATTATACATTTTTAATTTTCTTTTAATATTATCCTGGGCCACTCAGTCATAGAAATTGTCCCGAACGTCAAGACAGTTGGAGTCAATTTTAATGAACAAATGTCTTGTGATTCTCACATTAATAATGTTGTTAAAAATCTATCAAGAGTGCTTGGGAAACTATGTCAATTCAGAAATTTATTGCCTCGTCACATAAAAATGCTTATATACAAGGCGCTTTTTGTATCCCATCTGAACTACTGTAATTTAGTGGGGTGTACCACATCTTTGTCAAATGCTGACAGATTACACCTTTTTGAAAAAAAGGCTGTTCGCACAATACTCAATGTTACTTTCGATACACATACACCTCCATTATTTAAAGAACTACGTCTATTAACTGTCCCCAACCTATATGAGTATACTCTACTGACACGACATAAATCTGCCCTTCATTTTAACGAGCCTTTACTTGGACATATTTTAAACCTAACACCAAATATCAGGGTATACGACGTTCGTAAGAGGGAGCATTGGAAAATACCAACAAATCGTACAAATTACGGGTTCCAAACGCTAAGGTATAATCTTCCACTTGTACTAAATAAATTTCAGAAGCATAAATTGACAAATATTGAAGAGACTGAATCTCAGTACAATTAGAAATATTTTTCTACATTAAAATTTCGCTTGTATTGTGGGGTCGTGTGTTCTGTATATTTCTGTATATCCTTGAGGTAATTCGATTATTATCTTTACAGTCCTGTCATGTACCTAAATATGTCGTCATGTGCCTAATATATATTATTTATTTGTTATTTGCTATCTTTGATAGTGTGATTAATTGATACTGTTCTTTCTGATTTCTTTTGCTTGATGTTAAAAGCGTGAAAACTGTAATATTTCACCGTAACAATATTAACACTTGATATGTAGTATGTCGCCGTGTGCTAATTGTAAGGCTGCAGAGGCCTTGTCGAGTCAAACTTCTGACTTTTTGCCCCTGCGGCCTACATCAGTTTCTGATGTGAAATAAAGGATTGATTGATTGATGGATATATATTTGATATCATAGGGCTTCTTTTGGTTTTTTTGTTTTTGTTTTTGTAAGCCGGAGTTTGATAATTTAGAATTTGTTTATTTCATCATGTTCGCGAAAGTCCGAAATATTGTCTTCAATTGAAGTTTAAGTGCGAAAAACAAATCGAAGATTTCGAACAAGTTTGAAAAAGTTCGAGGATTTCGAACTTAATTTTGAAGTCTGAATCTCACTGTCGAAGATTGAAATCCGCAGTTCTAAATTAGGTTGTCACGAATTCATTAAATATAATTGTGGAATTCGCCACAAACTTAACGTATAATGTTGCGCATTTCATTTATGCCGTAAACAATTATTCCTGTTCAGTACTGCGGTACTTCTGGTACCTGTTCTACTCGTTCTGTATCGTAACTCATGAAACAAGTGTTGAACTGGTTTAACAGTTCAATGAAAAGCCTTGAGGCTGTCCGGTATAACCCATTTATATGCAAACTAAAAACAATCTGATCAAATCTCAAATAAATGAGATGCTGGACGCAAGAACAAAATACACAGGATGACGCATGCATAAAGAGGCATCCGCACGTCCCGAAGGTTTTATGTTGCTCTGGGAGTTTATTTTTATTAGTGGGATGGTCCAAATAACTTGGGCTGTGTGGATATCTAGACTGAGTGTAGTTGGTCAGCCATTTTAAAGTTGCGAAGAGTACCTCGCTTTAGATGAGAAATTAAGCCAGTGCAGTACAACCGCTAGCCCGGGGTCTTTACCATGCCCCACGCAGTAGTGATACAAGACCGCACGCCGGTACGATGATCATCCAGATCGAAGCGGGCAGGGATGGGATTGAACCCAGGATGCCTGGGTTCTGCAGCGCGAGCTTTCGCTTCACGAGCTCCGAGCCGCGGAATTTGCCATTAGCGCAAAGAAACACTGTATACTATATACTTTCTTCGGCAGACACCCCTCATTGGTGATAGTTACCTTGCAGCTGGGTCTCGTCAAGTTGTCCGTGTTGCAGAGTTTTACTCCTGTTTCCTTCCTCTTGATATTAAAAATGAACCATCAGTTGATATCCTTATTTATTCAATCGTTCATTCACAAGATAAAAATAAAAAATAGGGGCGTGCCCTGCGCGCGCTCTAGTTTTTTGGTGTTGGGATTCCGGCAGATATAATCAACATCTTCGATGGACCTGCCAAAATTTACGGAACAAAACTTTTTTTTCTTTTCAGAAATACCCACGTCAATTCTTCTGTTAAATATGTCGGTCCTGAGGGAGGCGCTGAAAGTTACTACTGCTGTCTTGAAATCCGGAAGTCGCCATCTGAAGGACGTTTCACAAAAGACAAGGTTAGAACAGCTTCGATCTCTTTTATTGTTGGGAGCAAGTACGACGAGTGTGCAAGTCCAAGAATCCAGTGTGTAGATGACGGAATCGCCGAGGCTCGACGAACGCGGCTATATCGGTCAAATTAGGGTCGAGAGTGCGCCTCCTCACCGAGAGCATACTTACAAGAATGCTGCGATTCTTGCTTCCAAGTGCAGGCAGACTGCACATGAAGGAAACTCTTGGTAACCTTGCAATGGCACGTGCTTGAACAACGACGGTGAAACGAAAACAATACATGGGGCAATACCGCCTATTTTCCGTTCCTTCTAAAGCCGTAGTGACACGGCTGGTTCATCATACACCAGACACGGTGCGCTGTAGACACGATGGCCGAATTTTCTACGGACACGCCTCAACGCGAAATATGTGTGCTTCGAACATGTCTGTAGACTGTCTTTTGTATGATATAGGCCATTCCATCTAGCGCTTTCAGGGCGGCGCCATTTTGTTAGACCGCAGCGCCCTCTCCACACATCCGGGAAGTTCAGCAGGCTCGGCGGGGTAAAACGAAAGAGAAGGCACGCGCCCCACTCTGCTAGCAGACGACAAACCGGTAGGTTGCCGTTCTCCATCTTTGGGCTGTACCGGCGGGCTGTACCGAACATCGTACTCTCGCTCGTGGCTGCCGTTATGAGGTGGTTCGCCTTCTGAGAATATTTACGGCTACTCCAAAATCAGCCTTTAGCGCTCTGTTGTTTTATTTAAGCAAATGATCAACTAGCGTTAGCGTATCTTTGTTCCGTTACTTCAATAGCAGTGGAGTCAGCCGGCACCTCAACCACTGCGCCTATTGGGCCAGAAGAGTAGTTTTATTTATTATTCCATACTTCCACTCATTGTTGCTAAAGGCCTATAGCAGTGCGAACTTTGTATAGTAAGAAGACTACAGCAACCGGATTTACTTTTCGCCGGAGGACCGGCCACTCTGACACAAAGTTTTCCTTTTTTTTATTCGCTCGCAGGTAACATTGCGCTTAGACTCGGTTTGTCTCTTTATCGAGCATAGCCTTACACGATAACTTGCATATCAAAATCCGCGCATCTACGCTTGAAATTTCCAGAATGACGCGATTTTAAACCGAGTTTGAACGCCAGCCGGATGTTAGGTACAGGCTCAGCATTGTATCAGGTAATGGGCCACAGTTCGTCTCTCAAGAGTTCAAGAACTTTGTCAAGACAAACGGTATTTTGCACGTTACGTCTGCACCGTATCACCGGTCGACTAACGGATTGGCAGAACGATTCATCCAGGCCATGAAGAACCACTTAAAGAAGACAACGTCTGGGGCGTCTATTGACGCCAAGGTTTCAAGGTTTCTTCTATCCTACAGAAACACGACTCATCCAACAACTAAACAGTCTCAGACCAGTCTAATGATACGGAGAAAGCTCTGAACCAGGCTAGATCTTCTGAAGCCCACCATTTCGAACACAGTGGCGAGGTCTCAGTTCGAAAAATGGTGTCGGTTTTTGCTAGATTCAGACATAGAAGAATTTGAGAAGATGCAAATGACAAAGAGAAGGCAGAACGCTTGTCCCTTTAACTCACGGGCTTTGTTTTTGATATTCTAAAAGAAGCATATGCAACCGCAGTTAAAAGATTATGTTTAATAAATGTCATATAAAGGTGGCAGAAATATAAGTAAAGCACATCCCACACTTTTTTCGCCTTGTGTGTTTTCACAGAAGCAGGCCAAAGGAAAAGCCCGCTCGGGTTGCTTCATTTGAAGCGCTGTTAAGACTTGGAAGGTAAAATTGCCGAACGTTAATAGACGCTCATCTCGCATCCTTGCCGGCACGCGCGCCTGTACTCTATCCCACAAATGTCAGCAGTAAAGACAAAGGCAGAGGCGCGTGAGCCTAACTCAGCAGTTTTGTTAGTACATGCACTCGTGCACATGAGGCACTTTTGGTACTTTCTAAAGCCATTCACTCGTGACCATGACTTTCACTGCACTGTAGATGTTTGTGAAACTTAAGATTAAAAATATTCCTCGCGTTTTTTTCTATTTTATTTTTGCGGTTGTGTTTTTAGAGCGCCAGGCGCTGTGAATATCCGATTCGCTCAAGAAAGTTAGCGAGGGAAGCTGCTGCAATAGCTTTCTGATTTTAGCCGCTGTGTGCCGTTGATTTTGCTGGAGTCGCCAAATGTCTTGACCGCACGTTCCTGCTGGTTCGTTGGCTTTCCCCCTAGCAGTATCGCGTGACGTTTACTTCCCAGCAGCTGTGATGCACTGCGACCTTGCTGCAGCCCAGCACATCCGGTGCATTTCAGCCGGATGGAAAGTTCATTGCGGTTAAATGGGGCGGCTCTCGTGTCACTCTTTTTTCTTCTTTATTTTAGCAATACTGAGTCTATCGACTGAAAGCCGCAGCTCGTCGTGCACATACTTTTAAATATAAATAAAAAAACGAACTCCAAAAAGCAATTAAACATTTCGTTGTAATTGTTTTTTTTTTCAAGATTTCTTTTTATATAGAAGTTGTGAAATCTACTCTAGTACAGTTTGTGCGGGTGAGTTATACGATGAGAGGAATATATTTTTAGCGGCTAATTGTCACAAAAGTCGAATATTATTAAACGAAGCGTCATCAAAAACTACTAAATAAGCCAACATTGTCACGGATAAAAGCCCTAGAGGATAAATATTGAACTGAACATAAAAGGTTTAATAGGCAAACTTGTGCCAAACAAAAAAAGAAAACGAACGTCGAGGCAGCAGATAAACTGACGGCGATTTGGCGGCGTAAGAGTAAGCGCGCGCCAGACTGACTCGACAAGGTCCCGCGCAGCTCCTTATCTAGTATGCGTGACTTCCTCGAAAATTCGACAAAGAAGCTTGGAGCGTCGCGCGGTCGGGGCGAGAATGAACAGGCACTTTCGAGAACAAGAAAACAGCAATGAATCATGAAAGTTACGTCCGGAGCAAGAATAAACACGATCTTCGAGAAATCCGTGACCGAGCGCTGCTTTCTCGGCCCTGCGGGCGGCGATATTCGAAAGGTTTGAAGCGCATGGGAACTACGGTATAGACTTATTGCTAAATTACCCAAGCATCAAGGAGAATGCAGGGAATGGTGTTCCAAGCACAGCACGTGTTGCGTCGGCAGCAGTAACTGTTCTAAAGCAAAAGCCTAAAACAAATGGCATCTTGCACGCGCGTTTCATCAACGCTTTATTTTGGTTATTTACTTCGAATCTTTTATACGGGGAAGGCGTGCGCGTGTGGCGCGTGGAACACCAATCCCTGCATTCTCCTTGATGCTTGGGTAATTTAGCAATAGGTCTATTGCGCTCGGAAGATTTGAAGCGCGGAAGTACGGAAGCGCATGGGAAGCACGCGGATGTGTTTTCATCCGCGTTTTCGCTGCCGCCGACCTCCTGCCGGTTGCACGAGTCATGAATTTAACGAAGCACTACTCTGCTTCCCACGCGCTCTGAATCTTTCTGAAATTTGCTGATATAGTGGTTTTTGATCCGCCCTGCAAGTTTCAAATTATAACAATAGGTTTATTTTCACGAATAAAACATTTAATAATTAAAGCTTACTTCATTATACGACTACCGTGACCATTGGTCTCCTATATTACACTCCTCTAGCCTTATAAGTTAACTCATCCGCACAGACCGAATCTGTGAGATAAAAGTGTGTGTGTGTGTGTGGGGGGGGGGGGGAGGGGCGGGGATGCTGAGGCGGTTTAGATGTTCATGACCTCGGGCGTGGAGGGGGGAGGTCAAAATGCTTTTGTATATTATATGTTCGGCTGGACGTCGAAAAGGGGAGGGAGGGGGCTGAAGCTTCATAAGCTTCCCCCGCCCCTCATGGCTACACCACTGGACCCTGGTAGACACTGTTGCGGACTCAGTGCCACCAATCCTAGGGATTTTCGGAGATCTTTTAGGGGAAAAATAAAATTTCTTCACATCTTGTGTTTGTTTTACTAGGCAGGCGTTACTTTGTTTTTACAAATTTGTGCAAAGTGCAATTGTTTCTATTTGTGACATTCCACAAAAGGTTTCTGAGCTGTGTATATTTATACAGGAAGTTTAGTAGAATGTCTTGAATAGCAAGTTGACATCGCATGCTTTCTGTCGAGAATATTTGAACGTAACTAAAGTCAGGTGGTGACAAATGCACGAAGTGCCATTTATTCATTCATTCTCACAAGTTGTCTTCAGAACTATTTATGTTCTTACGAAAGTAGTGTATTTACAACATTCCCAGCATACTCGGCTCACAAGTTAGGTCCCCGACAACGATTTTCAAGCCAAAATATAACGATAATTTCAACATTTACGTTAACAAAGGAATTTCCCACAAATCGAGGGAATTTTCGGAAACATTTTAGGAAGAGGTGGCACCGGAGGCTGACAGCTCTGTGCCTACCGTACTGTCGCAACCCCGAAAGCTTAGCAGGCGTGAAGCTCCGCAGGTTTCGTCGATGCCCTTGGAAATACAACGCCGTCAGACATTAATAAATGCGTCAATGTGTAAAATAAATATTGCGTTCAAATTACACGACTCGAAATAGATTTCTAACGCACGCCGAATCGGACAGTTTGGACGCGCATGTATCTCGCGCTTTCATGCACGACCAAACGACCGGCTAGCCGTAAGCCGTGTCGGAAGGACGGCCAAACCTGATCGGTCGTCTGTCAATCACTGCATTGTGGGCATTCCGTGAGGCCTCGGTTTACCTGCGCCCGATCGGGTTTTGGTCCTTATTGTTTTTGACACGTCGCACGACAAACAGACGGATGTTTGTTCGTGCATGGCTTGGTTGACCGGGCCTCCAGTGGTTATCACCTGCTAGTAAAGAAGAAAACAAAAACGCGATGACGTCATTTTGTAGTCATCGATAAGCTGGAAGCAGTTATCCAGGTGCGAGGATTTAAAAAAGTAGCTTCAGCAGGGCACGGAGAGGCTGCCACACAGGTGGTGGAAGGGCATTCGGCAACAAGGTGGAGTCTGTCGTTAAGGTGGTCATATGTGCCGATACCTAAATAATTTGTTTCCGCAGCAAAAAAGGATATCTAATATATACATATATATTGTAATACAAAATGGTACGCCCCTTGTACAAAATACCGTATTACAGGCACTGCCTGGAAGGTGTGTTTCTTCCTTGTATGACGGTCCCTCTCACAAAAGCCATAGTCACACGCATACTTCGTTTCAGCTGGGTCCAGACGCAGCCGATGCTACAAGCGCGGCTCGGGCTTCCAGCGTCCCGCAGCACGCGCGCTCGTGCATACAGGCCTGTCAGGGCCACACGCTCGTGCTTGGCATCGGCTGCGTCTGGACCCAACTGAAACGAAGTATAATCACGAAATCTGCAGATACAGTTTTGTCTGTTTCTTTCTTGCGTACATCTAGACACCCCAAGCAAAAGGCAGATGGATTTGTTAATTAATATTAGTGGTTGTACAAATGTCATAAAATCACCCACAAGAATTACGGTTGACTCTTCAACACTCCTCGATCTGTTCATTACAAATTTTGACGTAACCTGCATAAAATCAGGGATATTATGTACAGATATAAGTGACCATCTGGGCGTGTTCATGTGCATAAAACAATATATAGCTAAAACTACGAAGAAGCGGTTTGGTGCACCTTTTCAAAATATTACAGCGAATAGCCTTTCTGAATTTAGAAATAAATTTTTGGAGATGGACTGGAGCCAGGTCTATGAGGAAGTAGACGCGAACAAAGCATATAACCTGTTCTTGAACACGTTTAAGGGAACATACAAAACGTGCTTTCCATATAAATCTATTGAATTTTCGAAAAGTAATCGTAAACCATAGATAACCCCAGAACGTTTGTTTAAAATTAATAGGAAAAATGTTTTGTACAAGATATTCGTAAACACTAAGGACCCTGAACATCTTAAAGCATTTAAATCATACCGTAACATACTTACAAGGGAATTAAGAAATGCTAGAGCAAAGTACTTTAATAACTATTTTGTGTCAACAGCAATGCGAAGAGACGTCACGAGGAAAAAGCTTAACAATGTCCTGAATCGTTCACACGAAATAAAGCAAATTGAGAAAATCCGCCTGTATAATGTAGGACTTACAGAGACATTACTAGTAAATGCTTTTAATGACCACTTAGTAAATTTGGCAAAAGGTAATCTAGGCGAAAACGCTTGCGCGTATATTGAACGGAAAAATGAAAGTACGATGTTTCTTGAGCCAGTTTTGAATATGGAGGTGATACACACATTTTTGTCTTTTAAAAATAGTACAAGCTGTGACGCTGATGATATGCAGATAGGTCCGATAAAACATGTAATGGATATCATACCACCCTGTCTGACATTCATTTTTAATCTCTGTTTCCAGCTCGGGGTGTTTTCAAAAAATATGCAGATAGCTAAGGTCAGAGTATTGTATAAAAAGGGTGACAAGAACGACATGGCAAACTACAGGCCTATTTCTATCTTACCGGTGTTTTCGAAAGGCTTTGAAAAATATTGCTTTCACGCCTGGTGAAGTTTTCAGATAAGCAAAGTATAATCAATCCTTTGAAGTTTGGTTTCCGTAAAGGCCGGTCTACTGAGCTTGCTCTTTTAGAGCAAAAAGAATATATTTTGGGAAACTTTGAGCAGAAAAAATGACCCTTGGAATATTTATAGATTTTAGTAAAGCATTCGATCATCTAAATTATAATCTGTTAATAAAAAATCTAGAAGCATATGGTTTTCGTGGACAGGTATCAACATTAATTGCGTCATATCTTTCACATCGTAAGCAATACGTCCATATAAATGGCTATTCTTCTAATATAAAACCAATTGAATCTGGAGTTCCTCAAGGAAGTATTCTAGGTCCTTTTTTGTATAATTTATATGTCAATGATATCGTGAACTTAAAAAAAAAATCAAATATGTCATTTACGCGGACGATACTAGTTTACTATTTCAAGGTAATAACTGTAATGAACTAATAAACAGCACAAATAAAAATCTTCAAGACCTTGTTAAGTGGTGTAGCTGTAATGTTCTAAAAATCAATGAAAATAAAACAAAAGCGGTTTTATTTCACCCAAAAACAAGAATGTTACTTTTACTTCTGATATCGTTTTAAATTCGACTAAAATTGAAGTCCTCACTAGCTTTAAGACTCTTGGTGTTGTATTCACGAATCAAATGCGATGGGACGATCATATTAATTATATTTTGCTTAAACTATCGCGTGTTGTTGGCTTCATGTATTGACACCGCCATCTTTTGAGAAGAAGTGTCAAACTTTTTATTTATAACTTTTATATTTTCTCTGATATAAACTACTGCCACCTTGTTTGGGGTAATAGTACAAGTACAGACTTAAATAAACTACTTCTGTTGCAGAACAAAATGCTAAGAAACATTTCCAATGTCCCATACGACCACCCTAGTAAACCCTTATTTAAAAGTATAAAATTGATTAATGTTAATAGTATATATAAAAATCGTTTGTGTGTGTGTTATAAATCTGAAGTACAAAAAAACATCTTAACTTGATTTACCTGGCTTCTCTCGCTCCAAAAGTGCCAACTTACCCTACTTGGAGTTTGCAAAATTGGAAGTTACCCAATATTAGAACGACCTATGCTGAGCAAATGTTATCTTATACGCTTCCATACCTACTTAATTTTCTTAGCTTAAAAAATATTGATCCTATTAAGTCATCGAGAAAAGATATTCGAGAATTTCTTTTCAATGTGGTTTTTAGTAGTACTTTCCAGAGCTTTGAGATGTATAATATTTTGTGTTTTCTTTGTATATATCTAAATGTATATATGTATGACACTTGCTGTGTATGTATCCTCTCAATGTATCTATGGCACGTATCATGCATTACATAAATATATAGTTACATAAACTCTCAATGTATGCATCATGTTACTTAAAAAAACGCTAATATTGCCGCCTGATTAGGTTTTGAATGTCATTGCGTCTTGTTTATTTTTTCTTGTGCCACTGCTGTTTGTGTGAGAGGGGGCCGGGACTCGTCAAGCTGCATGACGCAGCTTTTTTCCTCGGTCTCCCTCCATCATTTGTTTGATGGAAAAATAAACATTATAATAATAATAATAATTATTATTATTATTATTATTATTTGTTTATGTGTGCATGATCCATTATGAATTGACATCCATTATGAATTCACATCATGAACCAGCAAGACTGTTCTTCTACAATGTTCTTCTGTTCTTCTACAGATGTTGTGCACGCGATCCACAATTCTTCACCTTTAACAATCTTTCTCAAACTCTTTTTCAACTTTTTTTAAACTTTATGTGTGCTTTTTTGTAGATTATTTTTTGAGGGGGACCAGTCGTACAAGTCTTTAGGACTTTGACAGCCCCGAAATGGTATTTCGAGAATTGGAGGCACGTGCAGTAAAAATTATTATTATTATTATTATATTATATATATAATAATAATAATCATGAAGAAGAAGAAGTCACAGGCCAGACATACCGTTCCATCAGTCTGTGCATTTTACACTGAAATGCCTTATCCACGGCCATAATTTGTCAGTTGGATGGTGGCTTCGACGACAGATTTTCATCTACGCAAGCCTCGAAACAGCCGGGCTCAACAGAACATTTCGTCAGCGCTGGAAGAATCCTTCAAGCTTGGCAGCTGCAACGGAGCTCAAGAAGGCCTCTCAGCAACTACCGCTGTTCCAGTACCATGATGAGCGGCGGCTTTCTTCTGCAGCTGCACGAATCAGCTCGACCTAGCCCTGCGTGTCTGACGGCGTAATCGCTGGAACCCAGTCCTGCCGGCCAGTCGTTCAGTCGTAGCGCAGTTACTCACCATCCTGACCAGTTACCTGCCCCAGTGGCTCGCGTCGATACTTAGCGGGGTGCCTCGACCTCCCGACTACGTTTCACACACTTCACCGAATTCCTTTATGCATATGGAGTCCCCTACGGTCCGCATGATAGAGTGCACGGCATGTAGCAAGTCTATAAAGAACGATGGCAGGCACATGTCGTGTTCGGATTGCAAGTCCAAGAATGAAGTCGAGATTGCGGATTCCCCGTGTGCCGATACAAAGCCATTCCAATCGATGTCACCGAAATTGAAGTCACCACCAATAATAGCTATCTTGGAGTGAACCGCAAGTTTAGCAAACGTTTCCGCCAACTCCCTCACAAACTCTATTCCCATACCAGGTGGTCTGTATACCACCACAAGATTTACTTCGGTCCTACCTACTTTAATTTTGCACCATTTGTCCTCTATATTAGAGGTACCTTGAATGTCAGTACAAACCAAAGTATCTTTGATAACAATAGCCACCCCACCACCCCTAGTCGTTCGATCATTTCGAAAAATCTTGTATCCAGGAGGAATGACTTCGCAATCAAGAACGAAAGGAGTCAACCACGTCTCGGTTATCATTAAAACATCAGGATCATGCTCTATCAAAATGTGCTCAAGATCGACAATTTTATTCATAATGCTTCGTGCGTTCATGTTGATAACTGTCAGGTCGTTGTTGCAAGCAGGGTGACTCTGTCATTGGGCCTCGAGACGTTCGACTCTTTGCGGGGCTATTTCCTCCCTTTCGTTGCTATCTTCGTTCCAACGATATAGCGTGTCCTCAATTTTTAGCTTATCAAATGACATCGTCACTTTTTCCTTGTTCGCTCTATTTGCTCTGGCACTGTTCCATAGTTTATTTCACAAGCCTCGAACATGGGCAGAAAAATCCTGGTTTATGAAAATAGCTGTGCCCCTAAGCTTCCGCGAATTTCGAAGTACGTCATTCCTCTCCTTCAAGTCACTAAACTTAAGAATGACAGGCCTGACCTTCCCCAAATAATTCCTTCCAAGCCTGTGAACCCCTCAACACTCTTTACCTTAACTCCCAATTTGACTTCAAAAATGTATTTAACTACAGCGTTCGTCAGCATTTGCTCGGTCTCATTGTCACCCTCTTTAATTCCGTACATTCTAAGGTTGTTGCGTCGGTCTCTATTCTCTAACTCATCGATCTTTCTTTCGAGTTTCTTGGTAGAGACCTCTTAGGTTCTTATTTTTTCTTGAGATTTTTCAAATTGAGCAGAGAGATCTTTCAAAGCCAAGGTGGACCCCTCAATTGCTTCTAGCCGCTTATCTAAGGATCCTAGTTTGTCTTTTAGCTCTGTGATGTCAGCTCCTATCTTTTTTTGCCCGTCAAGTATTTGCTCTAACGCGTCTGTCAGAGGGCCGGGGTTAAGTTCGACATCCCCACATAATTGCAGCAGCAAACAAAATACATTGAAACACTCATTTACACTATTCAAAACACAGCCGGGGCTCGGCAGCACCACTAGCACAACAGAGTTGTCACGTAGTGATTTGAACAAATAGCGGTTTTTACCAACCTGCGTGAAGAACAGGAGTGGATTATTCATCCTGCTTGGTTTGGTGCCAACGAGCCCACTGAAGGCAGCGGACGGACGCTCCCGGTTTTTGTAGAGCGCTGGTGACGTCACTGAAGACGACGATGCGTTGTCAAACTTGTGGCACGTTGCAGTCTCATCCCTGCTGCTGCTGCTGCTTGCGTCCAGGCGTAGAAACCATTGCGATCTACGTCTACGTCAGAATCTACGTCAGAGCGTTGTAAGACATAAGTCTAATCATATTGTTCGAAATATTTGTATAAACTAAAGTGATCGCCAGCGCCGTACTCGTACCGTAATGCACCAGACGAAACCCTTGACCTTAGAAACATAGAAAACGAAACCGTAAGGGGAGGATGATAAGCGTCAGGGGTGACCAGCAGATCGTCTACACGAGCCACTTTCGAAGTAGGGATGTTAGATAAAACCAGATCAAGAACGTTACCGGAACAGTTCGCGAACATGTTGTGTTGCGTAAAATCGTTAAACTCTATGAAGTTAAACAAACAAGACGCTTTTTGACGTGTGCAGGAGCTTTCACTGTTAATACGACCATTAATCCAGTCAACTTTCGGTAGATTAAAATTCCCGTATAGTTGCACGCGATATTTAGTAACGTCTATTTCATTTTCAAGAAAATTAAAGGGGCTTACAAATAGAGCCGCATCTAAAGCGGGAGGAAAATAATATGCTCCAATTAGAAAGTTGAACCCGTCACCGGGGCCGGTTTTCTCGAAGCGATGGTAAACCCATTTTGGTAAACCACGGTGCCTAGGAAGAAAAAAGTACCTAGGTACTGTAATAAACAGCTGGATATAGAACAACAATAATTATTTTTGATTCGGCAGTAAGATGCGCCATCTATCGGTGAAACAAGCCAGTCATTTTGTTTATCCTCTTTTTCCGCTGGCTGTTGTCGATCTAGTTTGGTATTTCAAGTCAAAATATAGTAATGTTGTACTTGAAGACCAATGTATTTGCTTCAGATGGTACGAAGAAATTTTAGCTACTATGCTAGAGTTTGTCGACGAATATTCGAAAATGTAAGAAACATTTCCTTCAATATGTTTCGCCATAAACAACGCATAGCTTTCCCATGTGCCTTCCAGTCTGGCAACGCCGGTGCTGTAGTCTCGTTTTTGTTCCTTGCGACGCACGTTTCTGCGATCCGTTTGCCCTCTTCCGTTTGCCCAACCGATCCACCGATTAGCCCACCGACCGACTGCGGACTTACTAACAAAGTGATTTGCGGACCTATTTGTACTTTGATAACGGCAACGATTTGTTTATTTCTCGCTTCCGCGACTTCTGCAGATGACATCGGAAAGGTTGATTCGTATACCGCGCTTTGATAACGGCAACGATTTGTTTATTTCTCGCTTCCACGACTTCTGCAGATGACATCGGAAAGGTTGATTCGTATACCGCGCTTGTACCTTTCCCATTGGTGGATGCATCGACCGACCGTCGCTGTCAGAACCTGACGCAGCGGCACTGCTTCAGCGTAAAGCTTGTGGGGATTTAAAAGGAAGAGAAGAAAGATAGCTCGTGAGTGAAAAGACGGTGAGAGTGCAGGCGAGCTGGTGGTAGCTAATCATGTTGTATTACACCTGAGACTGCGGTGGATGAAATCGGAAGAACTTTCAGTATAAGGAACAGACACAGAGAACGTCTCAAACTCAGCTAACCGGTTTATTTCTCAAATAGCCTTTAAGTACCCGCAGAACTTTTTCCCAACCACACTCTACAGATAAACTCCTTTGTTGCAGACATTTCGAACCGGATGGAACACGCACAAACGATACAAAAACAACCCCACTTGAGACGAGGACTTAACAAAGGGACACTGCGGAACATCGCAGTGACCTTGAGATAGATAAGTCCCGAATAAACCTAACAGTCGCGTCAAAGCGCACACACCCAAAAAACACACAGACAGGTGGCCTCTAAACACACACACAGGTGGCCTCAAAAAAACAAAAAACATATACATTGTCTTTCCCCCTTTCCTCGTGAACCGACTGCGTCCGTTCAAAGTCTGAGAAACTTTTTGGAGTTGCGTCCAAGTTGCATTGACGCTTTGCTTATGCAGTTTCCAATAGAACTTATTCTTATTGTTTCTTTAACAACCCTCTTAATGTCATTTCGCTCATTATGCAGAACCTCTGTCTCTGACCAATGCGCTATACAATTATTGCATTCCTCTATGTGTTTTACTATTTCGGAGTCCGCCGCATGCATGCGTACATTCCTCTTGTGTTCTAGTAACCTGTCATTGAGGCATCTTGAGGTTTGTCCCACGTACCTAAATCCACATGTCAACGGTATCTCATATACTACTCTCTCCTTACAAGGAACTGAAGGTTCCCGATGGGCCTTCTGACATCCCTTGTGGCCTGACAGGAAGGGCGTCAAACTGCTCATTTTGAAATCTGCAGAGAACACTACGTCCACGCCGAACTTTTTTGCGAGAGCCTTTAGGTTGTGGGAAATCCCGTGGTAATACGGGATTACTGCTGTCTTCTTTCTTGCTTCCTTTTCCCGTGGTTCGTTGTTAAATTTCAGTTCTAATTGTCTTTTAATGAATTCTTCTCCATATCCTGCAGATTCTAGCCTCCTCCACTGTTCTTTCACAGCACTACTCATAAAATGAGCGCATGATTTACCCAACGGGTTTGTTACTAAGGACTTAACTACCCCTGCTTTAACCGACTTGGCGTGGCAACTCTTTCTACTTAACACAGGTTTTCCGGCTTTCTTCCCGTATTCCCAACAAAGATCTTGTTCGACATGTACGCGTAAATCTAGAAACTGCAGGATCCCATTTTCAGGTTTTTCAGTTGTAAACCTAAGCTCCGGAGCGGCTGCTTTATAATCGATTCTAAACCCTCAGCATCACTCTCTCGAAAAGCGCAAATAAAAATATCATCCACGTACCTTTTAACAATGCAACCATTCAAGTTATTTTCTTTAAGTGTTTCACCTACGCAACTATCTAAGGTGTTGAGATAGATTTCTGCTAACATCGGAGCCACCGAAGATCCAATGCATACTCCATCTCTTTGAACATATTTCTGCCCATTAAATTCAATAACTGTTGCTTGAAGGTACAAATCAACAAGTGAAAGGAAACTGTCGACGGCGACGCCCGTCCTGGACTGAAAGTTTACCAGGTTTAACTCTAGCACCTGCCGACCTCTTTGCATCAAGCGCACTTTCTCAAGCGAATAGTATAGATCCTTAATGTCCATTGACATTACAGTGCATTGTCTTCCATGAAAGCCCTCTAGAACATAAATCAGTGTCTCTGAATTCCTCAGTGAAAGACTCCCTCCAGTTGAATCACATTCAACCCTCTTTGCAAAAAACTTCGAGACGCTGCACTGCCACGTTCCGAGTTCGTTGATTACTGTGCGTAAAAGCACATCCAGTTTGTGATCTTTCAAAAAAGAATTTTAGACTTAGCGAAGACCTTGTTTGGTTAACTACTCGTTTTGCCAGATCATCCATCTCATCCTCCTTGAGGATTTCAACAATATTCTTCTTAATTTTCTTAATGTTCCCTTTCCATTCAATGAAGAGTGCGCCGAGGGCTTCGTCTGCCTTTCTTCCGAACACTGTCTCGGGAAGTACACCGAACATACCACTTTTGTCAGTCTGCAGCAGACACAGTGATCCCCTTTCTAATTCCTTCACGGCTGCGCTTATGACACGAAAATCTCTCTTTTCAGTTCGAAAGCTATCATTCATCAGTTTGTCCATTCTATCAACAGCACAATCCACGAACGTGGCTCTATCATCATGACCCGTCACTTTCGAAATAGTCTGAATTGCGGAAAACATATCTAACCTTGAAGGTCTCACGTTTATGCAGAACTTTGGGCCATTCCCCAGTGTTTGCTCCGTCTTTCTAGAAATGGACACCTCGCATGGATTCACCACCTGTGGTATAGTCAGATTGGACTGATTGTTGAGGGCTGGTAGTCTTCCACATGCTGCCGCCTGATTGTTCTCTTGGATGCTCTTAAACACTGTTCTTCGCTTTACGCTCCAAAGACTGTCAAAAAGTACCTTCGTTCCTGCGTTCCAGCGTTGGTAGTCCTGATCGTGCTTGTATTGGGGATGAGGACGATTCGTCACATGCGCACTCGTCACAGGACGATTGGTCACAGGACGATTCGTCACATAGGAACATTCGTCACAGGATGACTCGTCATGCGGGCAACTGGTCACATCGATCGAGCAGGGGCGATAGTAAATCGCAAATTTCAACAACTGCCCACATTCCCTGATGAGGAGTTTCACGACTTCCCATTGGGACATAAACCAATGGTTAGAAAAGCAAATCTTACAATATTCAACATAGGGAAGTTTTTGGCACTCAACCGCTTTTCTTTTCATGATATGATGAGTCTTCAGCAGGTTCATCTCACTTGGGCCCCCCATGCCTTTGCTGGCTTGAACAAGCAATTATCCGACTGGCAGCCAAATCAGCTGTCACTTCTGCCTTGCATATACATCTTCTGTGACAAATCCAATAACAAGTATCATTATTTTTTCTGCTGCATGTGTACGAGAACCCCTCGTGAAACAGCAGCGCTCCACTCTCTCTATTGCGATCACCTCCATCCTTTCGAATCCAGTCCGAGTTAAAAAGACAGTCGCTCTTTAATGGCCTCCGTATTCACCGTTGGGGACGGAACCAGAGGCTAAAGCGTTTGCTACAAATTCTTCGCTCTTGAGAAGCGAAAGACATGCTGAGGTAAGAGGTGACCCACTTTGTCCGGCCGAACCAACATTCATTGTTCGGGACCGAACCAGACGCTAAAACGTTTGTTAAAAATGTTTCGTCATTGAGAAGCGAAAGACATGCCAAGTTAAGATGGTAATGCAATTATTGCAAAGGTGCAAGCGCGCAGCTGGAAAAAATGACGATAATAATCCCCTTCTCCAGGGGTTATTGCCATCTAAAATAAGAGGTGACCCACTTTGTAAACAGAACCAAATAGAATATATTTTGTTGGGGACGAACTATATGAGACCGACTGCCCGCGTGACGAGTCATCCTATGACAAGTGTTCCGCTGTGACCAATCGTCCTGTGACCAATCGTCCTGTGACGAGTGCGCATGTGACGAATGGACCGTATCCCCTTGTATTGCTGGCCCCGAAGGATGGTCCAGATGCGCTCGCAGGTCCGTCGTAGTTCTTCAATTCTCTTGGTCGCACCTTGTCAGTATGCCTTGATAATCTTCTTTTTGGCGCTCCATGGGAATCTTGAGGATGATAGATGTTTGAAGAGGTTCGGATCCACATACAGTTTTCTCAAACTGATGCCCAGGAAAGCGACCTCCGCTTCCAATTCAGCCAGACGTCGTCCCAGGTTGTCGAGTACCGTGAATGCTTGAAGGAGCAGCGAGGTTGGTTGGGGTACAGCCGCGGGGCCATGGGTGAAGGGAAATAAGCCTGCTTCCGGAACTATTAGTGAAAAGACGGTGAGAGTGCAGGCGAGCTGGTGGTAGCTAATCATGTTGTATTACACCTGAGACTGCGGTGGATTTAACAACAAACCACGGGAAAAGGAAGCAAGAAAGAAGACAGCAGTAATCCCGTATTACCACGGGATTTCCCACAACCTAAAGGCTCTCGCAAAAAGTTCGGCGTGGACGTAGTGTTCTCTGCAGATTTCAAAATGAGCAGTCTTGACGCCCTTCCTGTCAGGCCACAAGGGATGTCAGAAGGCCCATCGGGAACCTTCAGTTCCTTGTAAGG
>JAZHYW010023822.1:0-20107 GCA_037355805.1 Ixodes ricinus
GAGAGTTGCAACGACTGCCGACTGGGGTTGTAGGAGTAAATCATGTTCAATGTGAAAAGCGGCTAATGGTGCTTCAAAATGTTCATTAGCGTCCTCGGAGGGGCTGAGATGAATTTCACGATTCACACAGTCAATGAAGGCGGCGGTTGAAGATAAGAAATCCCATTCAAGGACGACGTCCGCGAAGCAATTTGTGAGGACAGCGAACATGATGGCATATCGACTGCGGCCTACCTTCACTGACGCGGAACGGTATCCGAGCGGCTGGATCACTTCGCCCTTACCCAGAGCCGTGTATAACGAGAGTTTGGTCAATGGAAGGCGCGGGCAGAGCCAGGGCGTGCGTCAGACTCGGAAAGAGGGCTTGGCATGCTCTCTTGACCAACCAGAAGCCGAAAAGAATCCCTAGCGGTGGTAGCGAGAAACAGTTCTGATCAAAGGTATATGTTCGTATATGGTTTTAATAAGCGTAAGAGTGAAGTGTAGTAAAACTTTGTGGTTGAAAATAGGGTGCACGTGTTGTTTTCATCATGATCACGCAGAAAGACGTAAGAAACGAATGCGCCGCTCAACTCTGTTTTGCTCGGACAGAGTGTGATCGCTCGGACGGCAGAATCTCGGCCCTCGGCGCTTGGCGTACGGATTATGTCGATCGTTCTGCTAGTCGCACTCTTCCACCATCATTTTGGATAAGCGTGATTAAAACATCACGTGTATCATATTTTCAGTCACCGAGAGTTACTCCGATGCAGTTATCAGGTTTGTTTCTCGCGACTCCCGCCAGGGTATTATTTCCGGCTTCTGGTTGGTCACATTCGAATTTCTGAAGACGCCCTGGAACACGCCCAGCCCGCTTTCGGCCAATCGCGCCTTTTCATTTGTCTCCTATACTTCCCAACGAATGGCCCAAGTCTCTATAGACGCTTTGCACACGCGCCAGATTGAGCCGCCATAGCCGACCTTCTCCTGTTTTACCGAAATGCCGAGCCACTGAAGCGGGCGTTTATGAGCCTCCACAGGGGCCTATTCTGGGGAGAAGGACACAGTAGCACCTAAAGTCGCAATACCCTGTCCAGCTGTGGCAACGATGACGTGAAGCGAACGTAATAAGAGGAAACAAAAACTGAAGGTCACTTATGGCGGCGCCCATGCACAGCTGCTGCAAAGCGTCTATATATACGGCTCTGCCCTTACCCATACGTAACAGGTGTGCACTGGAAGGGGGGGGGCGTAAGTACTTTGCGCAAGTGTCGTCCAGGGCGCTCAGGAATACACGATTTGGCTGCGCCAGTGTCTATTAGAGCATGAAATGTTTGCCGTCCAATTTCCACAGTTACGTTAGTCGGTCTCACAAACGGAGGATTTGCCACAAATTGTGCAGGTGCAGCACTGACCTACATTGTCAATGCAGGCTGCAGTGTTCAATTTGACTGGTGGAAGGTGGAAGGCATAGCGTCATTGAAGGGCGAAATGGAACGGCGACGAGCAGGATAAGGCGAGGGTGAACGACCATGACGGGCTTCAGCTGGCGCGACAGGGCTTGGAGAGTGGCGGGCATAAGGGGCTCGTCCGGCGTTAATGTTGGAGGAGGAGTCCGTAGGATGTTGCGAAAGGCCGGGAAGCAAAGTTATCACCGCGGTGAGTATTGTAGGAGTAACAGTTGTCTTCGTTGTTACCGTTGTATTGGTTCCGAGGAGGCTAGCCATTAGTGTCCTTCATGCGGCGTCGGCAATACCGAAGGAATATGGCCAGGGGTGTGGCAGTAAAACCATACTGGCCGGTTATCGTCAGTTCTCCAGATATCCACTTGGCGACGCGTCTGTTGGGTCTGCCAGGGTGTTGCAGTGCGTGGGGTGGAAAATGCTTGGTAGGCGCAGAACGGTGTGGGGGGAGGTGCTGTTAATTCATAGACAGATGGAGGTTTGCCGAAGGGCTCTAAGACAGCATGGAGTTCGTCACGGAGAGTGGACGTGATGACATGAGTTCGACCGGGTGTTTGTAAAAGGGGCGACATTGTGCGCTGCTGGCCCAGATAAGAAACGCAGCTCTTCACGGATGATGGTCCGTATCAAGCCCGACAGACTGGTATCAGTGTGTAATCCTGAAGACACCTGGGGGAGGCGCTGAAAAGGTCTTTTAAGGATTCGCGCGTGGTCTAATTCCTCGTACTTTCGACACTCTGACAAAGATGGGCCACTGTTTTCGGAGATCTCGGGGCGACGATGAAAAAACGTTATTGTGGTAGGCCCTTGAAAATAAGACGGATATTTTCATTTTCACTCATCTGGGGATCCACTCGGTGGCACATTCGGAGAACATCCTCAACGTAGGCTGTGGATGGCTCGGATGTCAATTGGTATCTGTGCAGCGATTGGTCTTGTGCTCTTTGTTTGCGATGTTCCGGCTGGCCAAAAGCGTCAGCGAAAGATGTCTTGAATCAGTCCCAGAAATTTATTAATTTATTACCTCTTCGTGGTTATCATACCATCGAAGGGCTGTATCCTTTATAAAAAATACGACATTGGCGTAACTTAAAGGAATCGTCCCGTCCGTTGTGCTGGCTCACCCGTTCGTAGCTTTCAAGCCAGTCTTCGACGTCTGAATCGGCGTTTCCAGTGAATATCTCAGGGTCCCGCTGGTGGCGTTTGATGGTTACGGTGGGCGCAGGGGGCCGGGTTCCGTTGCCCTCCTCGTCAGGCATGTTGGGTTGTCGGGCGTTATGACCTCCGCGGTGCGCCACTTTTTTGCGGGGAGTGCGAGAGGTAGTGGGTGTCGCTGACCTCCACCAACCTGGAAAACTGTTGATGAATAGATGGGGGATTATAAGACTCTCTAATGAGAGGGAGGCGCGATTACTGGTCGGTATCGCCACTATGACGGATTTGAGAAACGACCGAGCACAGCACGAGCTCTAGCGATGCACGAGATCTGCGGGCACCGGTCGAAATCCAGCTCCTTCTTTCGTCCTAACAGTATGCACAGTTACACTTTACCGGCGTTTTGTAGATGACACCTTTGTTATCGTTAACTGCGATGATGCAAAAGACTTCCACTCCACTTTAAACAGCATTGAACCGTCTATTATATTCACGTGTGAAGTAGAGCATTAAAACGATCTACCTTTCTCGGATGTCACTGTGTGCCGAGGTGGCGGCGGTCTTGTAGGAACAACTCTGTACTGCAAGCCCTGCGACAGCAGTAACATTTTAGTTTTAGCTCCAACCAACTTTTGGAATATAAGTGGGCTGTTGTGGAGACCTTAATGAAGCGATATAAACGTATTCCTTCAAATGCGAAATTACACACATCTGGAAATGCAATTGTTGTTGAATCCCTCTTGAAACCTGGTTATGCACGAAGATTTGTTGAAAACAGTGGAAACACTTGCGTCGAGGCAGGAGTGAAAAGACAAATAACTACGAAGTTGGTGTTGTGGTCATTCCATACGCGAAGGGTGTCTCGGAATCGATTCGCCGCGCTATCCTCCCTCTAGGCATACGAAAAACATTCAAGCCCCAGCTCAAGATGCGAAACCACATTTCGAAAGCAAAGAACCCAACGCGCCCGAGTCCCAGTGTGGCGTGGTGTATAAAGTGAACTGCCAGGATTGTGACTCATCCTAGATCAATGAGACTGACCAGAAACGGAACACCTGCCTCAAAGCACACAAGAGGGGCGTTGAAAGGGCCACATATGCCAAGAGGTCAAAAACTGAACTAGTAGATCACAGCTAGAAAACGGGTCACAAGTCTGATTTTCAGAGCGCAGTGACCTTGGCGTGAGAACAAAGGTGGGGCCCACGAAAGTCATGGTGCATTCGTAGTGACGCATCTGCCTGCAATGGTGCTGTCTCCCCAGGAGAGACAGCACAGGCATGATGCTGTCTCCCGCAGGGGAGACAAAATGTCCGTTAAATTCTTAATACTGTTAAGTCGAGTCGGTTTAGATTTCTTTATCATTATAAATTATGGCTTTTAGAACATTTCTGCGTGACCTTTATATTTTACGAATAAGTTGCGATTTCGGTAACCAGGTAAAATGCAAGCTTCTAAACCGTCTTTTTTAGAAATCAGTAATAAGAAATAAAAGAACAAAACACAATTAGCCCTTCGTGTTCCACAGCGGTCAGACGACTGTTTACACGTGAGCATAAAAGCGAGCAGTGTCAAGAAATACAAGGAGTTCCCCAGCAGTCGACAAAAAGCAACTTAATAAAAAGAAAAACAACGAAAAAGCTTTTTTGCTAAACGTGCGAGTATTAAAAGCGACGCGGCGCCGCTTAACCAGTGTTCGGTAAAACGCATCAAGGAGCGGAACCATTTTGTGAAATTATGTAGAATTATACAAAGGAAAATTAAAGTAAGATTTACCAAATATAGCATGCATACCATCGCCTTAGGTTAGCGAAGAAAAGGCTACAACGTTTGTGAGAATATCACAGGTTAATTAGAGTTCATAGTAAAGACACGCATTCGTATTTTAAGCTGGAGAAAGAGGCCAATTGGATACGGGAGCAATGTCTCTAAGCCAGCTTGGAAAGATGTCCCCTAATTACAGGGTTGGGCAGAAATACACTAAATTGTATTTGAAAATACAAATACTGGGACACATAATGAACACAGCTAAAATACTGATACTGAAATGCCTCCGTATAAAAGTTTCGCGATGCGTATCAGAAGTTCGTTTGAAGAAAATAGAAAAATTATTTGTAAATTCAAGTACAGGAACACATTTTGCCTTGGCAGAAACGAAACCACTTTTTGCTACATACAGAATACAAAACAAAAGTAAACATACCACTTACGCTGTTGCTCTCTACTGCTTTTGATGAGAAATAACTTATTAAATAGCCCGTCAGTCAGCAGCTGCCTATTTGGGCAAAAAGTCATGTTAGCAGACGAGGCTAAGCGTTCCATAAATGTCAGCGAAAACGGGTTCTATTAAAACGAGCGAAGATCACTTTCACAACTCTAACATTCGAAACCATGCAATTTTTTTCTGTTTTCAGTGTAAATGAACGACTCGATTGGAGTTGGTAATAGATAGACAACGTTGAAAGGGTTTGTAGTTCTGAGGGGAAAAATGAGTCCTCCACTGAAAACTCATACTAACCATAAGGTAAATAGTGAAGTTGAACTTGAAGTTCTCAAACCTTAAATTATTTTCGCATAGATTTGCCAGTTTCATTTTATCATAAAGCTGCGGGAACTAAACAAGTTTTCACTAGGTTGGAATTACTTTCACTCCAGAATGCAGTGCAGTCATGCTTTAGATATAATGCAGGCTTTCGAAGGGGTGCTGAACGACAGCACACGATGTCAAAAACACCGTGTCATATGCTCCGCGGCAAGCGCCTCGTCCTTTTGCCCCGATCTCAAAAGCCCCAGTTTCAAAAAATCCATGACGCGATTCCCCTGTGTCTGGTGGCCGCATGGGCGTAAAGTTCTAAATTTCCCAGGGGGGAGGGGGGGGGGGCGGTGCGCTGGTCACTTCGTGAACTCACCAGCTCTGGTGAGTTGATAGGTTTTTTTTATCAACTGGGCGCCAGCTATCGATATGTGCTGGCCCTAGGGTGCACAGATAAATTTTTATTTATCCACTGGACGCCAGCTCATCGATATGTGCGGGCACCAGGGCGCAGATGAGGTTAATGAGGTGCACCCAGAGGTTCCGGAGGCGATGGTACATGATTTTACGAAGTGCTCGGGAAAAGGGGGGGGGGGGGAGCTTGGGCCTTCGAGCCCCCACCCTACCCCCGAAGTCGGCGCCTTTGGGGGCAGGGTCCTCAATCTGACGGTGGAGCATTCTGCCTTTAACCAAAAGACAGTAAGTGTGCACGCGATCTTGTGTAACGTGATCATGCCATGCCCGGAACTAAACTAAGGAATAACTAGATACAATTTTCCGTTCTTCAGTCGTGCAATAAAGACGTTCATGTCTCGCGACGTTATAAGTGAAAACAAGCAGAAAATATCACTTACATGGCAAAATATTTGAAGTGACGGATTTCATCAATAAGCATTAAGTTAAAGCTTTCGTCAACTCTGAAGAAGGCAAGGATTCACAGATCCGGCGAGGTGGGTTCGGTCAAAGCTGTTAGCCTGCAGCTCGTGGCGCCATGCTTATCACAACACCAAACACCAGATACATTCTTTTTACGTCGTTCTAACAAAAATAAGATACATATTTGGATCTATTTGCAGCGTAGCGAAATGGATTGAGCGCACTTTAAACTGAACGCATAAATCGTTTTCTTTCGCGCTGGGATTTACTACTGAGGTGCTCGAAGCTGATGCATTCATTAATTGAGAGCATGAATACATAAAACCTCCGGTGTCAAGATAAATAAAATAAAAACTGGTTTTGTCTTTGGAAAAAATATCACTAAATCATTTATCTCAATATCACGAGAAAATCGTTGTGGATGTATGCGGTCAGTTTAAGGTGAGTTAAATCTATTTCGCCCACGCTTTAGGTAAACTCTGAACCTGCGTGTGACCTCCCTTCGTGACAGCGGACTGCATTGCTGGTGATGCAGGTGTGTGCCATTGGCCACTTATACGTAATTCTAAGTTTTTTTCGGCGGTTCAAGTGAACCTTATACATAGCTTGCAAGTGTCCACATAGTTTGGTACGGACGGTTATTTTTACTTAGTGTATTTTTTTTCTAACCATACACCTTCTGCGGTGTGCAACTAACGCGGCGAACCAGATGCTCGCGGCGCATAAAATACTAGACGTGGCCGCGAAAGACGTCACATGCAAGCTATGCATTTTGCTGTTCCTTTCACACTACCGCCCGTTTCGATCTGGATGAGCATCGTACCAGAGTGAGGCCGTGTATCCTTACTGCTTGGTGCACCTTAAAGACCCCAGGCTAGCGGTTGTACCGCACTGGCTAAGTTGATCATCTACAGCTGAGTGTCACGTTTTACGACGAAGAAGAAGAAGAGGAAGAGAAGCGCGAGCATCGAAGAACGGCAGGCGGTCATTCGGCAGCAAGGATTGGACCTCGGCATCGCTCCGGGGCAAGTGCACCAGCGGCTGGCCATGCTCCAGCACCGCTGGGACACTCCATCCTGCCGCCCAGATTGCCGCCGGTGCCATCGCCGTATGGACTGCTAGTCCGAAAGCCAAAGGACAAAGAAGCGGACAAGAGGCGGAGGAAGAAAGGATCATCCGAAGCAGCGGAGCCCAGATTTCGGCGACGACCCGAAGAGAGGCGCAGCTTCTGGATGGTGTCCCGAAGACACTGAAAGGAACCCGGCGACGACCCGGGGAAGGCTCGGCGACCACCGAAGAAGAGGAAAGTGGACCTCAGCATTGACTCGACGCTGGCGTGGGACTCTCGGCAGCGACCCGAGCAACCACAAGGGAACCGATCAACTTACGAGTGACAGATCCGATGGTGACCAAAGCCTGTAACAGCGACTCTCGGCAGTGACACGAAAACAAGCCTACAACAGAGTACTTCAAATCGCACACTGACCTGACCGGCCTGGGCAACACCATCAACAGCAGAGACCGAGAATATCGCCACGTGCAAACGAACATGTGAGAACATTGATACCTTTTTGTACATTTGTAGATTAGTTTATTAGTGCTCTTTTTGCTTTCCTCTTTATATAATATACCTTTATCTCTTTCATCATCGTGCACTCTTTTCTCCTTATCCAACGGTTGGACCCTGAACCGTGACATTTGGCGAGCCTGCCAGGATCCAACCACGGGATGAAGAAATGTGTGCACGATTGAAACTTTAAGATCTGATCTAATATTGAAACAGAATAAATAATGCCATCTTAGAACTGAAAAGACGAAGCGATGTTTAGATCTGACAGAAAGTGAGATACATCTTTTGAAGCTGGAAATATAACTGGTATATTCAGCTAGAGGGTTGTAAAAAACATGGATAGGAAAATGAACGAGTTAAGTAAGCTTATTGCTGCCGGAAGAACGTTAGGATTGGAGGGAGAAGAGTTAAATGACTGGATATTTGGTGAAGTGGCATACCTGAAAAGCTGGATTGAAGACAACTATGATTTGGAGAAAGCTTTGATATCTCTGGGAAAGTACCGTAATGTAGAGGAAGAATTGATTAAGTTAACCACAGAAACGAGCAATCTCGAGTTACAGTACCACCGACTGAAAGAACAAATGGAGCTGACCAGAAGAAATGAATCACTCCGTGATAACAACCCTGAAAGTGCTCACGAGGCTCGTACGGGTCTGCATTCGGTCACACCAAAAACGGCAGTGACAATTCAGACAAGTGAAGCGATAGGCGTGAGTCTAGCTCTTGAGACAACCGTGGGCGAAGGTATTGTGCCTAGGGATTTGAATGCAGTGGCCGGCAGTGGCTCGAGAGACTCCTGCGAAATTGAAAATCAATTGGTCACTAAACAGCAAAAAGACGGGTTGAAAACTAGAGGTGTAACGCTGCGTCCTCGCAAAGGAAATGCCAAACGCGTCAAAGACACGTCTGGCACAAAAGTCGAACGCCATTCGACGACGATGAAGACAAGTGTAGATCCACTCAGATGAGACCAGTTGCCATAACTAACGATCGTGGTCGAAGGTACCCATGTACCAAAAAGAGTAAGGGCTCAAAGGGAAAGGCAAAGCCAAGAGTGAGCCTAAAAAGGAGCCTACAAAAGGAACAAGCTAATCAGAGCTCTCAGGACAGGGCAGAGCAAAGAAGGAGCGATAATGTCTATTGTAGCACTAAGATGACAGAAGAGTCCACGTGGGATTGGCAAGCACGCAGACCCAGACTTGGTGGATAGAGGTGCCAAGTATACCTGTAATGTCAGACATGATGATCGTACCGCTAATGTTTCTTTTTGTGCCGTGAGCTTCATCTTTTGTACGTTCCTCACAAAGGCTGCTTTCTAGTAGTCTAAAAATTCAGAACGGGATATTATTTTTTGGCTTATAAGTGTCAACCTGCCTGATGTCAATGCAGAGTTTAGATTCAAGTTTGAACTCTTAAAGCGTTTTGCACATTTGGTTTGTGGGGTCCCAGTTTAGACATGTATACGCATGGAATGCGACATTGACAAGGTCGAGAAAGGGCTTGAGTGCCTACCCCAGTGCATTCGGTCGATCAGTTCTGTTTTCTTTTGGTTGGGATGTGTTGACTGAATAGTGTGTGAGTTGTGGTGTTATTGGTTGGTTCTGGAAAACTTAACTTGGAGGGTGACTTTCCGGAAGCTAAACGAGGAATTGTGAGTGAAACACCTATGGGCGTGTTTCAGAACAGAACTGTACTCTTTAAGGTAAAAGTGCTTTGAAAGGGTGGTCAAAATGTAAAACGTAATAATGCGGCAGTGAATGACAAGAAAGATTGTAGACTGTGCTGCATTGGCGTAGTTGCTTTGTGTGACGTTAGAAAAGAGGAGGGCACCTCGCTCAAGAAGTGGTCTGAGAAGGAATGACATTTGGCGAGCCTACGTGGGGAGGCGTGGAGAATGATATTGATAGAAATGATCAGTGTAATTATGCTGCCGTGAATGGAAAAAAAATAGTCTTCTGAGTGTGATACTAATGGAATCAGTCCGACGTGTATTAGTTGGTATGGTATATGGTAAGGACATGATACTAGGTGAAGGGACGAGATTAACTTTGTGTGTTGTGGTCGCGCAACGTGACGAGTGTAAAAGTTAGTGCGACTAACTTCTGAAGAAGGGGGTCATTGTCACGTTTTACGACGAAGAAGAAGAAGAGGAAGAGAAGCGCGAGCATCGAAGAACGGCAGGCGGTCATTCGGCAGCAAGGACTGGACCTCGGCATCGCTCCGGGGCAAGTGCACCAGCGGCTGGCCATGCTCCAGCACCGCTGGGACACTCCATCCTGCCGCCCAGATTGCCGCCGGTGCCATTGCCGTATGGACTGCTAGTCCGAAAGCTAAAGGACAAAGAAGCGGACAAGAGGCGGGAGGAAGAAAGGATCATCCGAAGCAGCGGAGCCCAGATTTCGGCGACGACCCGAAGAGAGGCGCAGCTTCTGGATGGTGCCCCGAAGACACTGAAAGGAACCCGGCGACGACCCGGGGAAGGCTCGGCGACCACCGAAGAAGAGGAAAGTGGACCTCAGCATTGACTCGACGCTGGCGTGGGACTCTCGGCAGCGACCCGAGCAACCACAAGGGAACCGATCAACTTACGAGTGACAGATCCGATGGTGACCAAAGCCTGTAACAGCGACTCTCGGCAGTGACACGAAAACAAGCCTACAACAGAGTACTTCAAATCGCACACTGACCTGACCGGCCTGGGCAACACCATCAACAGCAGAGACCGAGAATATCGCCACGTGCAAACGAACATGTGAGAACATTGATACCTTTTTGTACATTTGTAGATTAGTTTATTAGTGCTCTTTTTGCTTTCCTCTTTATATAATATACCTTTATCTCTTTCATCATCGTGCACTCTTTTCTCCTTATCCAACGGTTGGACCCTGAACCGTGACACTGAGAGACAAGTCTCCCGTTGAGGCAGACTAAGCTCAGGCTGTATAAACATACATACACCAATTTTGTTTCCTTCATTTAAAATAACTTTTTTAGACCCTCAGAAGCTTAGGTTAAGACATGGATCAATCACGGTTGAAGCGCGAAGAGGTTGGGACGGGGGCAGTGAGGACGGGGCTTTTGGCATGCGGAGAATACATGATGGGACAATTGAACGTGGAAATTTCGAGACGTGAGGCTAATGACGCGGGGCTTTTGCGACAGGGATTCTGCACGCAGGGCAATCGTGCTATACCCCCTTCAAAACATTATCGCATGAACCTCTAAATTTGTTTTACATTTACAGAAATATCCCCGAAAGGTCAGCATCTTCTGTACTCCGTTCTTCCCTAAGCTGACAGTGCGGTAGGAGCTACGCTGTCGCCAGGCCAATCAGAAGCATTCTTTTTGTTCTCCTGACCCCGCTCTTTCCGCGGGAGTGTAATCAAGTGGTAAAATAAGAAAGAAAAGACGTATGACTGGTCCATCGAGCGCGTAGCTTTAACCGCACTCTCAGCTTAGAGGTGAACGGAGTATAGTCTCACGAGCAAACCTTGATTTGCTTGATAACAAAGCCTCAATGTCGCATGTACTGTTCCCCTACCCCTCTGAAGAAAGGAAACAAGAAAGGAAATAGTCTAATTATTTTTTGCTTAGGCGTCACTGATTTCTCGAACATTGCAACCACATACAATAGCCCAAGATGGTATTGCAAGACAAGGTATACACCAAAAAAATATTCCGATAAAGAAATACATATACTAATTGAAAAATTGCATCGCGATACTGAAATATAAATACCATCGAGATATCTTTATATCCCGATACTGCTCAACCCTGGCACTTAACAAACACCACCGTGCGCCGCCTAAAAAACAAAAAAATGGTGGCGCAAGATTTTTATATTTGTAAAGATGCTGCAGGTAACTTTAAGGGCAAATCTGGTCGAAAACAAAACCAAAATAAATGGCTGATATCGCTTTTGTGTCACGAATTATGATCACTGCCGAAATATTACGTCAAAGCGAAGTCGTGTACTCCACTTAAAACCGATTTTAAAATGCGAGCAGCTTTTTTTTAGCGGGCGGCATGCGAGCTAGCTTTTAGTCAAGGAACACTGGCGCAGCACCCTCGTGAGGTCACGTGGTGGTGGAGCTGCAGTTGGTTGGTCGTACCGCGACCGCAGCACAAAGTGACGTCCCGTGGCGGCCGTACGGCTCATGATCATTCTTGCCATCCCTCGAGCAGGTAGTTTCGGTTTTGCCGTAGACGCCCGATAAAAAAAAAAAAAAACTTTGTGCAGTGATACTTATAAAACTAAACACAATATCGAAAACAAAATTATACCTTAGGATTCAGAGACACTACCTTAGCTGAAAACAGTCGTAATCCCGAATTCCAAAATATTTACCAAAATTGCCCCTAATAAAAAAAGCGGAAATAAAAACGTGCATGCTTGCGTGTGTTTTTTTTTTTTTAATTAAGGAAGACAGATTTTTTTATTATGGCCGATTCACACGACAACAAGAGTCGCGATTTTCGTCCGCGGTCCGTGTACCACATGACTGGACACGTCACCGATTCCGGCGATCCGCGCCTCGTCCGCGGACGCGTGGACTGGTAAAGTTGAGAGCCTTTTCACTCGCGGATTTCTCGCGGTAGATTGACTTGAAAAGCGTTTAATCCGGCAACGGTAGATTGCGTTTTCTTTTTTTTGTTCTTGGACGATTAAAACAATAATGGCACATCATTGTGTTTTGTGCGTTTGCTGGTTCATTTTGTCGCGCGATTCTTGGTTCTACGCATAAAAGAAACTGCAGAAACTTCATCCGGCTGACGAAAAGCAGATTCCGGTACTCCTCTGGGGCCGTGTCAAGAAGCTTCCGTCAAGACTTGTCTAGTACGCCGCGTTTATTCTTGCACGTCCAATCATATTTTCACCGGGAAAGATCTGTCTTGTGGCTGTAGTGTGCTTGAGTGCTGTGCACGAGCGCGGAGTGCGTGAAGGCACCTCCAAACGCCCCTCCGCGAGTTCAGAACTTCGTCGCTTCTACGCCGAACCCTTCCTGAGCAGGACCATGCCTGTGTCACCGTTATGCCCTGGGTTAGTAAAGCTAGAGGCGCTACGCGCGAAGCCTATGCAGGCCGTTTGCTCTTTTTGGTGTACGACTCGTGGCGGCTCTCAAAACCCGTCGTTTGCTCTACTGTCGTCTAACTCCTGGTTAGTTTAGCTCGTAAAGCGCTCCACTAAAAATGGAGAGTCCCTGATTTGACAGCGGGACCAGTCGGATATTTTTCAGTCGCGCACCAGCAACCTAGCTTTGTTCAAAGAAATGTGTTTGACCTTTGTCCTCCATGTTTTTCTTGGCCAGGGATTATTATCAGCTGGGCATTATTATTTTCAAGGAAATTATCTCGGCTTATATAAATTATCTCGGCTTATATAATGGCACAATGAACTCAGCTACAAGAAAAAAGAAGAAAACTTTATCGCGATTTTAAAAGGGAATATGAAATTATTTTGGACAGAATTTTACTGAGTGCATATTTTTTATAGGATCAAAATGAAAGCTAGCATGCGAGATTAAGAAGGCTAAATTCCAACATTTGACTTGACATTTTGGCAAATAACACGAACTATACCTTACACGCTCCCCTCGATTGCTCGCAACAACGCTGAGTGTATGAATTGGTGGATTAATATAATACATGAGTAGTGGCGAGACTTTATGTAATGAGCGGTAGCTTGCGCAATGTAGCAAAGTGATCTCAACATTCACAGTGCCGGGAACTTCCTTCCCCTCTATTTCAAAGCACGTCAGTTGGGTTTAGCTTTCCCGTATTGGATACGAGTGGTGTCACTCGAACTGTGCTCGAAAACGATGAAATTGTCGATGAATACCCTTGATGGAAATGACCAAGCTCAATATGCTGTTGCATAAGCCGCAGCGTCAGCGAGAGCACGACAGAGTCCAGCAACGAGTGTAGAGAGCTCTTAGAGTGATAAACCGAAGGGAAGAGGGGGTGAAGGTGGTGAGGAGGAGTGGCAAATCCTGTGCGCCGACATCTGGGGTTTCGAGGAAGATCGCGAAATAGTGCGACAGAACACGAGAGAAAGAAACCAATGTTGCCAGCTGAAGGGCGACTGTCGCAATGGAAGTCACGAAGACTGAAATCTCCCAGCAAAATAAACAGTGATGAATTAACGTTGTAAACTAAATTCTAAATTATTTAACGGTGATAAAAAGGAATATACTCATTATGCTGCATTAACTTCCCTTCTGTCGGAATCTCGAAAATCTGGTGGTTACGCGGTTTCGTATTCCCGCCCCGGGAATACGAAACCACGTAACCACCTATCAATACCATAGCGCGAAGCCGCTTATCAGATTTAGTTTTGCGTTGACGCGATGCCGTACACCTGCGCGCTATGCAAAAAGAAAGCTTCAAAAGGAAAGCGAATATCTTTCCACCGGTAAGTACGTGGATTGGTCCTTAGGAAGACCGTGAAATCTAGCGAATAAGACTTAAAGCTAGTTGGTAATCATGTCCGGGACCCCAAAGGTCTGCCTCCATGCGCCGCCGCTTGTCGGTCGCCAGAATGCACAGGAAAAGGGTGGACTTTTTCCTCTAGAGTTAGTATATGTCAACTCTATGAAGAAACCGGAAGTTCAAAAGCCGCCCCACCCCCTCCCCCGGTTGCCACCATGTTGTACGGAAAAGTGACTACTCCTCACGTGACCTCACAAGAGCCGTGACGTCACCGGTAAGATGGCAGCCCCCGAGCTGGCAATGCGAGTTTGTTCGATACGCGGTAGCGGTGATGTGCCGCTGCTTTCCGACGATTTCGGGCTTCTTCGTGCTCGCTGACGCAGGTATAATGTGAAAATATGAAGGAATGAGATTATACACCCTTTTTGCTCAAGATCGCCCTGGTTCATCTGGATAATATTACCTGTAAGATTGCATCAGCCGCTTCGCCGTACGGGTGCTCAGATTCCCGGATGTGTTCGAGGACCGATAAAACTTTTAGTGCTTTTAGCATGATATTTTCGCTTGTTCTTAGCTTTGTTTGAAGCTTGGAATGTCTGACAATCGATGCGAAATGTATGCGTCGGACGTAGGGCCTAAGGGAAGTTGTTTCAACCCTAGGTAACCGCATAATCACAGCAACTTTTAGCGAGGAAGCTCCTGCGATCTTTAAACTTTTGTGCTAATCGACTATTCTACAAATTGGCAGTTCTCAAGACTTTGATGTAACCTGCTTTCATTGGGGGCACAACGCGTGCATTCGACCACAGTGCTATATATATATATTTTTTTTAGATAAAAGCTGGTGCTTGTTTTATTGACGTTCACGCGAACTCGTACAAAGTATTCAAACCAATCTTTCTGAAAAAAAAGTTAATTACTTATGTTCACAAAACAGTTTATTTATCCCCTTGGAACTCAGAACACAGCAAGTCTTTACATTTTTGATTGATCACCGTACAAAATGTTGCATCCGATGTCCCTTAGAGATTAGTATTAGTAGGCTCTTTACCTTGCCGATCGGTATCAATAGTCCACAGTAACCTCCATGTGTATAATCGAACTCATCTTAGATAGTTGTCTAATCCATTATTCTAACATCTAGAATCTTAAAAAAAAACTGCAACTTCACTATTTAGAGGTCCAGAAATAGAACCACACATATCATCAATTCGTTAAATATAATGCAACTCGGAAAAAAGAAGATTAACTGCACATTTTTCTCTTTCGTAGAATTTATTGCCGCGAAATTTTTTTGATTAAGAGTGCATTGTGTTAGTCGGTCACTTATTTACGTGTTTTAATTACCCGGACAAGATGACTCATATTTGTTCATATCCCTTGCCCCAAGACCAGCCTTGTTGACACATGTAACCTACCACTCCTTTTAATTTTTTTAATCGACTTTTTTTTTTAAATGTGTGGGCTGCATATACTTCGTTTCACCGGAACTTGTTAAAGGGCAACCGCCAGAGCTCCCTCGAGCCAATCAGAGAGACGGAGTGAAGGTATGAGACAATGCTAAGGTTGCGGCCCGGGCGAGGTTGGTACGACATACTTCGGGATTAAAAACAGCGCAAAAGACGAAGGAATAGACGTGTCCGTGTTCCTTCTTCGTCTGGTCGTTCGTCATTTGCGCTGTTTTTTAATCCCGAAGTATGAGACAAATCTGTGAGGAAGGAAATCACTCTGATGATATGTTGTCATGTGCTCTCTCCAGCGCGCATATTGGCTCACTGAGACTGTAGTGTTCGTCGTTTGCCAAATTGTGATGAAACAAAGTACAATAGCTCCTACGCTAATTACCCAAGGTCTTCATGCTTTGGGAATTTCTTCGAGAAATATGATATGTGAGCAGTCACCTTGAACTCGGCTCTGCGCCTATTGGACTAGAATGCTGCATTTAAGTTTGATGTTAACTGTAGCACATCTCGTGTGCTTTACGCCGAAAAAAATGGTGACAATGAATCTTGCTTGATGTGGTTTTGCAAAGGGTCAATGTGTCATACGTGCACGAAATGTCCTGTTATATAACAATGCATCAACACATATTAGTAAACTACGTGCTCAGAGGTGTTTTCGCCTTTGTAATTGACAAGTTAGAAGAATATTTATTTCTTTCAAGTGTAATATTTATTTTCAATAGCTGGGCCCGTTTTGTGCTCAGTAATGTCAGTTTGCTATTATTTTTTTTTATTTATTCATACTGTTGGCCCACAGGCCGTTACAGGAGTGGGATATTGGTAAAACACCCAATTTTAACGCACAATTCCACGAACAATACATTTCATTATTGTTTCTGCACAAGAATGCACTCAAAAGATAGGCAAACAAAGAAAACAGAAAACACACACAAAAAATAAATAAACAAGTAAATAATTAGATCCTATTTTGTTGGGCGAGACTTCGCAGGAGGGCTTCAAAAAACTCAACGGTGTCACCTTCAAAAACATCTTGGGGCAGACTGTTCCACTCATCTATAGTCCGTGTAAAGAAAGAATATTTAAAAGGATCGATTCGCGCTTTCATTGGCATTATCATTTTATTGTGATTTCTTCTAAGTCCCCTAGTAGAACGAGCCTTTAAATATCGTAATGAGTCTATGTTGAGACTATTTTTTTGTATCAAATAAAGAAATTTTAGTCTAGCCACTTTTCGACGCTCTGCCAGTGATTGCAAGTTGAGGTGAGTAAGCATCGCACTGACAGACTGAGTCCTTCGGTATTGTGCTGTGATAAATCTGGCAGCTCTTTTTTGTACCTTTTCTAATTTTTCAATTTGGTTTTTTTTTCTGTATGGGTCCCACACGGCACTTGGGTATTCTAACACTGGGCGTACAAATGTTAAATAAGCTGTAAGTTTATTTGGTAGTTTAATGCGTGTATAGTTTTAAATATCCTCTTTGCAATGCGTGCAGGGGTGCTTGAAGGGAATAAATGAATAAATAACAATTTCATATCACTGGAGTTTGTGTTTGGATGAACTACGTGTTCAGGAGAGGTGGAAGGAGTGTAGCCCCATGCGACAAGTCTGCCAGTCTGGTTTGTCCTATTGATTAATATTGGGGTGTCAGAGATGCGAGTGTTCTCATAGAGCTTCAGCGCATGCATTGAACACAATTCTTGGTGTGTAGACTTTGAGGGCGTAGACTGAAGTGTGAATATTATGCGTACTTGGTTAGTATATCAAATATGTTTATTTCCAGCTGATTACATAATTATTGATTCTCATCAAGCGATTCCTTAACGAGTTCTTTCTGCGGCAGTCTCGTTTCGGGCGTTCAGTCATAGTATCTGTACTCCTTTATTGTCGGAAGACGCTCCTGGCATGTCGATGTTCAGTTTGGTAAGTGGCAAGTTTGAACTGACTGACGCCATCTTGTTTTCATACGTTATTTGCTGCCCCTGACATCTTATGCACTGAAGCTGCAGGGATGGCTTCTAATCCGCAAATGTTCCTAGCAGTTTTCTGCTTCAATGTAGCAAGTTTGGGCATGTACGTACGTCTTAAGTGGCTGTGCCTTTTGCTGTATTGTTGGCTTGATGGCTGGCAACAATGTTTGTTTGCTATCCAAGCCACTTCACTTCCATTCCACAATGGCGATTTCTTTTGCATGCCGCGAGCACTGCAACTTGTGTAAGTCTCATGTGGGAAAGTGAAGTCTGCTGGTGCTTGGTGTCCAGTTTATGAGAACGACCAACCATTCTATTTCTTCAAGCCACTCAGCTGCATTATTCCTCGAAGTTGGAAATTTTGTGCTTCGTGGAGTGGACACAGATAACTGATGTCGGCAAATTATTATTGACCATGGACGACGACCGACACAAAATCAACTGTCATTGCATTGATTACATTGTGACTCACCTGCTTTCTTAGTGTACAAGCCGATGTCATGCTTACCTCTCGTCGTGTTGGTAAGGATTAAAAGCTTCAGGGTAGTGTCGGCACATGAGACAGAGTCTGCCGAAGGTACTCCTCAATGTCCAGCGGTCGCTCTTCGAGACCGTGGCCGAGGGTCGTTCGGCATTAACTCTCACAAGGCGCATTGATTGGTACGGGCACCGCGGGGGACATGGTCGACCTGACGAAGTAGTAGCAGAGTGGCCGTCGGTCGGCCCTTCGCAACACTTCCGTCTTCATCGCTGTACTTTGTTCAGTGCGGACCTACACTGGTTCTTCCCGACGTCGGGAAATGCTGCTGCGTTCGGGTGTCCTCGTTGAATTGGGCATACTAATGGGCAGTCCGGTATGCGGTCGTCGCCATTGCGGCGTAAGTCACCCCTGGTTTGTTACCGAGGGCGCTTCGCTCGCGAAAGGCTCTGGTTGAGATAGTCTGTTGAACTTCTTTCCGACCATATCTTGGCAATCGCACAAAGATAAAATCCGGGCGACTGGTGGCAAGAAGTAGCTTCCTGATATCCTGCCGGAGAACATTGTGTATGATGCCGCGGATGCCTGGGAGGCTAGCGTCGAAGATGCAGCTGGACGACTCAAGTGTCGAGACGCTGGGGAGTTTGTTGATAATGACGGGCGTCGGGCATGCATGCAGTACATTCAATGGTTGGAAGCCACGGTGATGAACCCTTCGACTGTTTTCTGAGGGCTGCGGAGAAGGCTGCCGAAAATGTTGTCCCTCACGTGAGGGACATGAGGATCCTCAGCTTCTTGTCTTCTGTAGCATGAGGGTCGGCGCGGGCGCTCTGATCAGGTGCGCAACATCCTTCACGAAGGTGGTGATCGTTGGCGTCGTCCTGGGCCGAATACGTGATCTGGTCCAGGATACGACGCCATCGATAGCGTCACCTTCGTGAAGGACGTGCACATGATCGAGCGCCTCGTCGATTTGGCTGACGAACGTGGGCTTCAGCTCGATCTTGCAAACTCTCCCATGACGCTGAGAAGGACTTGTTCCTGGAACCAGTGCCCAGTGCCTGGTACGTCTGTCCACCCTCGGGTCGGGTGACATGGTCTATTGTTCAATCCAGTTCTCGACGTCTTGATACACCTTGTCGTGAAAGGGCGTCGAAGTGCGAGGTGCCACGGGCATGCAAACAACGGTGGGAGGGGACACGGTTTGCTGCTACGGGTTTGTCATCGTTGGCTTAGTCCGCTTCGGTTTTTCTGGCAGGAGACCGAATTCCGGTGGTTCTTTCTAGTAGCAGCGACTGGCTTGAATGCCAGGTTCTTCGTGGTGTATTTGAGGGGTTCGCTCTTGTGGGACTCACTCGTCTTGCGGTTTTCTGCCGAACTTGGTATTCGACTTGGTTCAGATCTCGTTGGGGGTGTAAGACGCGGGACCGTCCGCCACCCACGTCCTGTCTTCGGGCAACTCGACTGAGGAGCCGACAGGGTGCACAAGAGTGAAGGGCTAAGAATAAAAGTACCCAGCACTACCACAAGAACATGCAATGACAGCCGAACATGGCCTGGAAATTTCAGAATAGTAAGGATTGATAGAAGAAAGAACTGCACCAAACATCCGTGGCCATGTAACAAGCTGACAGAAGAGAGTCCATCTTGACCAGTAAAGAAGCTGCATTGCTTTAGTGTCATTCTGTCAGAACAAATCAACTCCTTCGGGGTTTTGACGACTGCCGCGGACGAACTGAACTGAATTGGATGGGTCACCACTTTTCTGGTAATGAGCCGCTGTCAGTCTGTCGACATTTGGCGGGCTGGATAGGTAACCCGCGCCCCAGTGGTACACGCGCGAGGAAATGTCCATACAGTTTGCTGCAGGTAACGAGCGGCAATGAAACGTTCGTGTCGACAAAACGTGCGGCAGACCAGCGAATTCAGTACCAACTGTGCTCTGTGAAGGCGCACGTCTACGCCACAACAATTTAGGAAGCAGCACAGCATCACCTAAAGCACGGCAGAGGAACTATACCTGCTTAAAGGCAGCTCTTCGGTGCGCCGGACACCCAGTGCTCCTTGAAAGTGCACAGCTACGCCGTAACAATTTAGGAAGCAATACAGGATAATCTAGCACGGCAAGGGAACTACCAGTTCTGCTGTGCGGCGCATACCAGAGCAATACGTAACCGGAACGCGCAGCGTTTG
>JAZHYW010023823.1:0-43848 GCA_037355805.1 Ixodes ricinus
AAAAGACAGTCTGCAAACACGAGTCACCATAATGTGTGGTTCGAACGCCGCGTGCCTAGTTTCTCCTTAAACTCGTTGCCAGACACCACGATTCATAGATTATGTCTTGGAGTAGCTTTCACGAAGAAGTTTCTGCACAAGATCACCAAAGCGTCAAGTCCAAACTGGGCAGCTTGCAACTCTCCGGAAACAATCAAACACATTCTTATTGTATGCCCTCTTCACGACCCCCAGAGTCAAACACTTGAGACGGTTCTCTGAAACCTGGATGATAGTCCGTTTACTGCTGAAAAAATACTCGATGGTTGGAACTCTGTTGAAAGCTCCGTTACAGCAACAAATGCCTTGCTTACCTTTTTGCGAAAAACAAGGCGAAAACTGACGCACTAAGATGTTAGAAAACGAACCATTGATCATCTCATCATTTCCCTTCGTGAATGACCAACTCATCATCATCTCTATCACCTTGCTCATATCATTTTGTCATAACACTCTTTCCCCTGCTACCCCTTTCTCCCAGTGTCGTGTAGCCTGCTGAGAGTCATGCACTCAGGCTAACCTCTCGGCCTTTCAATCACCCCTTTCACACACGTTGCGAGGAAGCATTCGAAGCACAGATCTCGGGGTCGGTCTTTGCAGCCTATTAATGTGGGCTCGTTCAGAGCATGCGCTCTAGACATCACCAACAAATATGGCGCCCAGTGAATACTCCGTATTTAGATATATATTCTCAGGAACCCGCCGAAAGCCAAAATAACGAGCGGAGCCAGGATTTGAACTCTGGGCCTCCCATTGTCCGGTCGGGTGTGCTAACCACTACACCCACTCCACTTTTTTTTCTTTGTTTCGCTACACTACTTCACTTTGGCTTTCTGGCGTTTCCTATTTGTCTTATTAATGCACGAGAAACTAAATGTATCCAATCGGAGGAGTTCTGGAACACACGCCGCCGCGTGGAACGCGGTACGACGCTTGGTGTCACGTGGTACGTGCTCGTTTGTGCTCCAGAAATCCTCCCACTTTTTGTCTCGTCCCATGTACATGCAGTAGTCTTCTTTGTTTATGAGCTCTAGAGACACGGTATCATCATCTGCGAGAATCAAGAGCCACGTTATTGAATATACAACACGGGCACTTCACACCATCGCACATGGACTCCGAGGAGGAAATAAACGAACAAAACATATATATATATATATATATATATATATATATATATATATATATATATATATATATATATATATATATATATATATATATATATATATATATATATATATATATATATATGCAAAAATGCCAAGTCTGATAGCGGCTCCGCTAAGACTTGGAATACAATAATAAACTGACATGTTAAAAAAAAAAAGTTTCTTTTTGAATTTTGCTTTTTTGTTAGTTTTTGTTTTGCCTTCTTCTCTAGAATCTCGTTTTATGGAGTGTCAAACGTCGAAAAGACACTAAAGGTTCAAGATGGAGATATACAAGTCGTCCGTGAAGTTTTAGACAACACGTATTTCATGTTCCAAGCGAACCCGTCAATCTCAATATATTTCTGGTGGTTCCTCTGCAACTTCAGTTTTTGTCAGATTTTTGTTCTATATTTTTCTGCACTTTCTGTGAAGTCTTACTTTGGTCTAAACATCTTTTGCCGGGTCTTTGGAACCTTGAGTGCGCGCAAAATGACACACAGCGTCACTTTTGATACAGTGACGGCAGCCGTAATTAAATGGATTACGAAAATTTATTCTGCGACCACCACACGCGAACGAGTTTCAGAACGCATGCATCATCACACTTAAGCGTGCTGCTCAGCAAAGCTAGACACAAAAAATTACACCACCTTCCCGAGGGGAACCATGGGGTGATGCGGAGCATCGTGTTGGTTCCGAGGAAAGGAGTCAGTTGCGTGCTGACGTCGAGAGATGGCGCCACCGACTGCCCTAGCGTGAGCCCCTACGCGAGCCTTCTGTCGTGCCTCGCGGCAGAGAAACTTGGAACGCTCGCCGCTCGCCATTTTTTTTTCACACTTGAAGGAGAGGAGATTAGTGAGGAGAGTTGCGCGTGCGTGCGCGGTGTGAGTAGAAGTGAGCGAACGCGCAGTGCACGCAGCTGGTAGAGAGAGAGAGCGGAGAGAGTAACGCGCAGCTGTTGGAGAGAGGGCAGGAGAGTTGCGCGTGCGTAGTGCGAGTGCGGACTACGACGCCGCGGGACATAGACCCGAGCAAGAGATGCTCCGCATCTAAAAAAAGTATGAACACAGGGATACTGTTTGCCTGAAATAACCAGGCCCGATCTAAAATGGGCCGTAAAAATCGACGCCTGCACGTAACAATCTAAACTTTTCGTCAAAGTTGCATCGCACAGGTCGGTTTTATCTTCTAAAATTACAAAGCGTATCTCCCTTTCTGTAGAAAATAGGGCGAATAAACTTGTCAGGGTTAATGCTGGACGGCGACGCAGACGACCGAGTTGAGTGGCGGGGCGTGTTTGGCGCACGTGTCGATAGATGGCGCTACCTCCTCGTCGAGACTGCTCACGACGGCCGCGGTGAATTAAAACTAACGTAACCTTTTTGTAACGTACCTTTGGTTAAAAATATAAAAGCAAACAATAAAAACAAAGATTGAAAAACAAAATTTAAAAAGAGATTCGGTGTCACTTTTTCACTGTCACCTCACAAAAGACCCGGGTGCCATCATAGCAAATTGCTTTTCCTGCGTGTTTCTTATGAGAAAAAACTAAACAAAGAACCTCTGTCCATGTGGCCCTAGAATAAAATGGCAAATAAATACAAATACATAAATAAAACTGACCCAAACGTGATATCGCTAAGTAAAGCCCGCCGTGCTTACTTGGCACACCTGCCAGTATAGAACGACGTTGGGGTCAAACTGGGGTTGCAACTCTCAGTTAAGTCACACAAATTTAGGGATATTAGGGGTTTCGGAGACCGCAGTCGTAGCAAAAGATCAGATAAGGTGTAGGCGCTTTTATTGTGATTAGATTTACGCTAGTTCATTGGTTCACATGAGTGTGTCTTCAGCGGTTTCAACCTTTATTTATTAGACAAGAAAATACTGCATGTACGCTATGTAGTTTTGGTTTTTATTTTTAGATGGAATCTGAAGCAAGCTACCGCGGGAGCAACAATATTCTCAGGCAGTTCGAAACATCGCCGTGCTCAGGCCTTGGCGGTTTGTTCCATCTTTAAAGTGAATGCTTGATTCTTGCCTACGAGCAATGATAGGCAAGCCTTAAGGATGCTACTCGTTTAACTGTTCATTGTTACGGCGGGAATTAATATTCATGGTTATAGGAACCCTCAGACTACACTTAGACATCCCCGGGATTGAACGTTCTGACGAATTCACCTTTATAGATTACAATTATTGAAGGAAACACGCCACCAAACGCATTGCCGCAGCAATAATACACTCGAAACTCGTCGACGCTGTTGCCTATCATTTTTATCGGTGATTATTTTATCACTTAAAATTCTTTTTGTTTGGTACATTGTCCGGCAAAACGTTAAGTCCGCTCACCCCTTTTGTTGAACTATTTTTGGTGATGATGGTGATAATACGTTTTTGCGTTATATCATCATCTGCTGATAATATCATCTTATAATTTAAACTATCGTATCATGGTGAGACAGTTGACGAACATAGAAGTAAAATTAAGGAACTCGTTAAAAGAGCAATTAAACAGCAGCTGCTGTATTACTCATGCATTGTGGAAGTTTTCAAAGGAAAACCCCGAAATACAGGAAGCGGCAACTTGTTTAGCTTTTATGCGAGTAGTTTTACAATGAAAACCCAGAAGCGAGAACTAAGAGCAGTGTTTAGCCCTGCTATGGCGTTTATTTTTACAAGGAGAAAACAAAACGTCTTTCGCAAGCTGCTTTCATTTGTTTACATTGAGCGTTTGTTGGCATGGTTGGCAGTTTTATACTTTAGGCTCATATTCTAATAAAAAAACAGAGCCATCAGAGCCCGTTTGCTCGAAGCGCTAACCGCGGCTAAAGTTAGCCTCAGTACCTAGGAGAGGGATTTTGATATCACGTGACTGGCTCGGTAGGGATGCGGGGAAACATGGCGGTGCCCTGGTGAGTGAGCGCCGCTCGCTTTGAACTAATATGTCGTTGTAGCTGCAATATCGAGCGCGTTAGTCAGCAACGAATGGTGCAGGAGAGCTTTCGCTTTGCCCTACCTCACTTAAATCGCAAAGCATGAGCAATGACCTCGCCGAATTTTTTAGATAGTCTTTCGATTCTGGTCATTCCTAAGCCTAAATGAACGCGATAATTGTGGCATGGCAACGTCTTTGGAAAGCGGATTGCATTGACTAAATCGGCCGGGTATTGACAGCACACAAAAGCAGACAGCGTCCCCAATATACCTTTTTCTAAACTACCCACGCATCAAGGAGAACGCTGAAAGTGTAATTGAAAACGTAGAGCGAGCAAACAACGGATGAGAGGAAAGCCACGTGACGGACGCCCCGCTGCGGCGAGACGCCGAAACACACTTCTCCCGAGCGATGGAATGTCCGCTCTTGCTCTTCGTTTTCCTCGCGCTACCGCGTCTTCTCGCGTCGGGTTTGAAAACCATGTTTCTGGTCCTCGCCGCTGCAAAAGCTGTGCGCTGACGTCCAGGTTCTCGAGAAATGCTCTGTGCTACCAGATCCTCACGCTCCAAATGTGCGACCCGGCACTCTATACTCCGTCGTCAAACTGCCAGGCTTTGTGGAGTATGAGAGGAGGCTATGCTCTGACTATTGAAGACCATGTGAAAGAAGACGGCGAGGTGGCGAGATCAGGTGCGCACTCGGGATCCTTCGGACTGCTTTTCAATGGGCTGAACGTGAACAAAAAGAGTTCAAAGTAAGGGCTTAACGCAGATCGCTGATTTCCTCCAACGCTTAATATTTTTGACGAGCCTTAGACGGGGTCTTCCTCAAATATGTTTTAGTTGGCAATTTGGACGAAGTTTCTTGTACGGCAACATGGGGCTGAAACTACCGATGGACCGCATGGTTGTTACTCGTTTAATAGACCTTGGCACACTGTACGAGTAGAGAGTGAACAACAAATGAAGATGTAAACACAACATGCACGCCCCCCCCCCCCAAAAAAAACACACACACACAACCGCTTAAAAGTAAAATTTGAAATAGCCAAAAGACAAAACAAAACAAAAAATACTTTTCGGAAAACATTTTAGTTGCGAGCAATTTCAGCTCCGGTGGACTGAAAAAGGCCCTTCTTCTCAAACTCCCGTAAACTTGCTGCAGCTCGTCCCAGTTAAGTGTGTGTGTGTATGTGTGCGTGTGTGTGTGCGTGCGTACGTGTAAAGCGAGAAAAAGAAATAAAGATAAATAGAGAGAGGAGAGAGAGTGAGGGAGATAGTGCAGCACGAAGGTCCGTTTCCACTAAAACACGGGACTTTGGATTGAAGTCTGCACGAGCGTGTAAAAAAGCTCCCGACCGTCTTCCCTTCTGCTCGTAAAAAAAGGGCCATTTTTTCCCCGAGTCGTCGTAGACGCAACGACTCGCCATCGTCTGTCGTGACGGCCTGAAGAGAGCTCCCGGAAGCGGGAAGTGCACTTCCTCCCCGACTCTGTTTTGGGAACTCGGAAGGGAACCGAGAGAGTTTTGGCTTGGGGATATGGGGAAGAAGGACTCTGCGACGACGACGGCCGAGTCGGTCCGGCGATCCGTTCTGCTGGCAAACGCAATTAGCTTAAGTGGGCCCGGAGATCTCGGCGCACAACCGGCGTTGGCCGAAGCGATCCGTGTCTCTTCGCAGCGGGTCGAGTCCGTGCGCGTGTTTACGCCGCCGTCGGTTCGTCTCTATCGCCCTGATTGGTTTAACGTGGCAAACCCTCCGGAGAGCAAATTTCGCAGAGAGGTTTTTCGTCAGAGTGCCAGGCGTTTGTTCTGACGGCAGCCCTTCGTCAATGATTCAGACTGCGGTGGATGAAATGTTTGTTGCGCACTGTACCGGGCTGTGATGCTCAACTCTATATGTGGGTTCTGTATACACCGATCAGCCAAAACATTATAACCACCCACCTAATACCGTGTTGATCCACCTTTGGCACGCAGAACAGTTGCAACCCATCTTGGCATGGATTCAAGTCCATGGCGAGTGCCTCGAGTAAGATTGTACCAGATTAAAAGCACAGGTCGTGCAATTCCTATAGATTACGAGGAAACGGTTTGTGAGCTCTGAGATGGCGCCCCATTACATCCCAGATGTGAGCAAAAGGATTAATATTTAACGAGGTAGGTGGCCAAAACATCAACCCGAATTCTTTATCACGCTCTTCAAACTATACCGTAGCACAATTCTGGCCTCTCGACATGGAGCGTTGTCCTGTTGAAAGATTCCAGTTCCGGTAGGAAAGACAAGCCACGAACGGGTGCAAATGGTCAGCAGTGATCTTGACATCACGATGTGCCCTTTGTCAAAGTCGCTTAAATCAGCACTGTTTCCCATTACACGCACACGTAGCATAGACAAAATTAATCCTTTGTATCCCCGGCAGCAGGACTCAGAAGATGGTAGATAAAGCGAACAGCGCGACAGGCGCTCTCATTCCCACAGGGTAGGGTATTCATGATGTTTTGGCCGAGCACTCTATACACATATAATACGTTTTTAACCGATTTAAAACAAATAGATCAAGCTTGGAAACCTGGCTTTTGAGAGTCGGTAACTACTTTCCTCAAAGGCAGCAGTGACGGATTAGAAAAGTTTATCATTCAGAAATTCGACAGCTGGGGCCCTAAACTTGTCAAACACAAAGTTGGAGCCGAAAGTTCGCGGAGCGCGCCGATTGGACGTCGGCGAAAAAAGCGCGACGTCATCGCGGTGATAGGCCAATCGGTACGCTCCGTCGACTTCGGCCCCAACTTTGAGTGTGACGAGTTTAGAGGCCCAGGTGAAAAGCATCCATAGATGTGACAAACGTCTGAAGTTCGAATCTTGTCTCTATCGTTGTTGATTGTTTCCATGCACCGGCTTCAATGTCATAGAAGGGCTGTCGAGGCTCTTGAAGCGCGCACCTTTTATGACGTCGAGAGAGTGAGGAAAGACGAGAGAGTGCGGGGAACGTCGGAACGCCGAGCTCTGATTGGAAGGATTAGTGGGTAGACCTAAAGCTAGCTGCCTTTGTCTCCCTACACTCGTCAAACGCGTTTGAATAGCGAAAGCCAAACGCCGGACGCCGGCATTCCGCGTTCGAACGCGTTCGACGAGTGCGGTGGAGACAAAGGCAGCTAGCTTTAGGTCTACCCACTAATCCTTCCAATCAGAGCTCGGCGTTCGACGTCTCCCGCGCGCTCGCGTCTCCTCCTCTCCTCACTCTCTCGACGCGTACTTTCCGTGTCTGTATTCTGCTGGAACACGTCAGTCCACAACTCGTGCTATCAAGATACAACGTTATCTGGTTTCACCTTAACTACGTTATATTGTTCGATTAAATTCAAATGCACACATCATTTTTTTCCAAAGCAACAAAGCGAGTTTGTGACGCCCTTCAGAGAACGACTGGGGCTAACTGAAACTATGCAAAGCGCAAGCTCGTCTGCTTCTTTTGCAGGGGTTGTAGTGACGTGCAGAATGCCGAGCTTTGATTGGCTGAGACTCAAGTATATAGTGGGTAAACTTCAAAGCAATCTGCCTTGAGGTCTACCCACTGTCCTTCAACCAGAGCCAATCAGAGCTCGGCGTTCTGACGTCATCACAACCCCTGCAAAAGAAACAGACGAACTTGCCCTCCGCATAGTTCCTTTCACTTTAAGTCCGACTGCAGCTAACGCTTCCATTTGATGGAGCGAATCAAGCAGCGTCAAAAGTGCATTGTCATCGCGCTCGCGCTCGTCGTCTGTGTGGATTTGCTATCACTGATTAAACCAATCACGTATAGTAAAGGCACCCCGATCATGCTCTTTTTTCTGCGAGCTTGATTGGTCAATTAGATTGTATCGTGGGCTGCGGAACAATATAGGGCGTATTCTCGACGTATTTACGGGCGTTTCAGCGCGCGTAATCTCGACGCATAGCGGACCTCCGGGACAAGCGCTTCCTCGACGCCCCAAGGTCGGCGTAAATACCCGTATTTTCGCCGATCCGACCTAGACAGATCTCTGCGCTTCGGCGTATTTCGGCGTGGCGTATCTGAAGCGTGCAGTACGGTACCCGCTAATCAGCTCGCGAGTTGACATTCGGAACTTGCTCGAGGTTCGGCTTGTCTAGCTGATGCAAAACTATCGATAAATTGACTATCGATACTATCGATAGTTTTTCCAAAACTATCAATAGTGTCGCAGAACGTATCGATAGTCTTTCGATAGTTCTCCGATAGTCGACTATCGATAGTTTTTCGATAGTCGACTATCGATAGTTTTTTTATAGTCGACTATCGATAGTTTTTTACTATCAATAGTCAGATTTCTGGTGACTATCGATGCTATCGATAGTACTATCGATAGTTTTGCACCAATAGAGCGAACACAGTTGCCGCACCGGCGCTCGCCTCCCTTCCTCCTCTCCGCCCAAACTCCCGTCTTCGTCATCACTGAAAGCTGAACCAAAGTTGGCATGGTAAGTGCTTGGGCTAGTTGGTGTCCCATTTGAAAAATAAAGCGAGAAAAAGAAGAGGGAGCGACGCAAACTACTAGTGTCGCAAAACTATCGATAGTAAACCGTTGACAGTACTACATAGGTTTACGATAGTCGACTATCGATAGTTTTCCGATAGTCGATTAACGATAATTTTCCGATAGTCGACTATCGATAGTACTATCCATAGCTTTTCGACAGTCGACTATCGATAGTACTATCGATAGTTCTTTTACTATCGATAGTCAGATTTCTGGTGACTATCGATACTATCGATAGTACTATCGATAGTTTTGCACCACTATTGACTCAGCCGCCGAAGTGAGCGGTCGCTACTGCTAGTCGCGTTCGACGGTTTATCGGCAACCTGCATAAAATCGCTATATTTCTTTCAAACGAGCGATGAACGACTGAGACAGAAGAAATAATCTACTATATGGCGGACTATTAAAAATATATATATAAAATGAAGGGTTTCAATTTTGAGCATGGATCGCGGCCGTCCTCCTGCAGGGACTTGGCAACTTGGCGATGGCAAGGTATACATATTTGAGACAAGCGCTAGCAAATTATGCTTTCGTGATTGATTAACATTCAGTTATTTCTTTCCCTTGCGGAACGCGATAATATAGCAGCCTATCCATATTTTGCCTCGTTTCATAAAAAGTGCGAGTCGGGACCAAACACCGAGGAGACGCCGACGAAAAGTGCAGTGGGTGGTTTGGGGACGTTCCCCTCTTTCCTTCTGTGAAAAAAGCGCCAGCCAAATACCGTGATTACGCCCGCTGAAACGCGCGTAAATACGTTGAAAATACGCCCTATGCGGGTCGGCCTTTAGTGTCAAACGGAGTATAGCTGGGAATTTTACGCGTGCAGTGAAAATCTCGTTTACACGGCGCCTATAACGAAAAAAAAATATTTGATTAGATTCCGAGCACTACAGCGGGGATTTGGATTCGCCAACTGAGAATGGCCCCTATAGTATGATTAAGTTTGGTAGACACGCTGAATAGCATGCCTACCAAACTCCGACCACAGAAAAATAAAAAAAGCTTTGTCTAACTGTGTAGAGACCCTGACGTTGCGAAGTTTTATGAAGTTTTCTCGTAAAGTTTTAATCCTCTAACTCAGATTAGGATTGAAATTATTAAAATTTGCGTGGCACTATACCATTGTTAATTTTGTTTTACGAGTATATTAAAGCTATCAGCCCCAAAGCGTTGTCTGTAGAAATGTTATCGCCATGAAATGATGTGAGCACAATGAGGAGAGAGAGAGAGAGAGTAACATTTTGTATGGGCTCATTTGCATCCATTACCGGTGCGTACAACAAGACAGACAGGTAATGCGCAAACAGCACCAGTCTAAAGTTAAAATTTTATGAAAGCATAAATGTAACAAGCAAGTTTCTCTGTAGTGCGGTCGTCGTTTTAGTAGATGAACTAATTAAATTTGCCTTGGCACTTCAAATATCTACTAGACATATGCAACCTTTTAATGCCACGCCTTTCCCTGAATTAAAGTTTACAATTGCCGTTGTTATTGCACAGCGTTTTCCCTCCACTTTGCTTACTGTATTTGTAGAAGTAAAACAAAACAAAAAATCGGACGTTAATTTTTGCAAAATGTACGGAAAGCGAGTTAAGCCTTGATACTTAGTATTTCCTTCATACTTCTGAGTACCAGCGAAGCGACGCCACAGGAAGCGCCTCTACTAAAACAAACGAAAACCTAAACTTTTAAACTATGAACCTTAAAATTGAGTGCAATCACTTATTTTAGCTACTTTTAAACCACGAGGCTAATAAAACAAATTAAAACGCCCCTCTAAAATCAACTATGTTATAACAAATTTCGAAAAACAAATCGCGTTCAACACGAAACTTTAAAACAAAAATATTGTTGAACATATAACTGCAGAAATAAGGAGGCAGATGTAGCAATATTCCTATTCATTAGCGGCGCTTACGACCAATTTACTTTTAGGGCTCATTTATGCACAGTGCATTGCTGTCAAAAATCAAGACTGCATTCTTTGAAATACTGCTTTGCAGATAACTCTTTCGGGATCATTACGAAAATCCGATACCGAGGAACCAAGAAACAGTCTTGGATGTTGGTAATGACGAAAATTTACTAGCTCGCCTGTCTCTTTGTTATTTTTCACGATATCTTTTGCAGTAAAAATTTACCAGTATATTATCGAAAAACGTAAATGTCATTAATATATAATTATAAACATTTAAAATAATGTTTCTCGACATGCCTGGGTTTATTTGCACTGCTCTTTTTTGCAGCTTTTTAATGAAGTTTTGAGTATTCTCTTATGTCTGGCACTCTATGGTGTTAATTACTACTCAAGTTTCCGATTATATTCTGCTCACGTCTTTCACCATCTCGAATCATTAATGTTTGGATGTATGCTAGTCGGTGGCGCGTAGTAAACATATAATTAAAACAGCGCTGTGTCTGTGTTCCTTCTTCTACTTGACCGTGTGTTCGTTTGCGCTATTTTAATTATATGTTTCAGATCCTTATGATGGCGAGGGTCTGGAACAGTTAGAAATGCATTAATTGGGTGTTCAAGAAATACGCCCGTGATGTGTTTAATTATTATAAGTAACAAGCCGTTCTTAAGACATCCTTCACTTTAAATTACTATTTTCGTTTTATAACTATAGGGGTTTGTAATCATTGTCTCATTTCTCAGTTTGATTTTAAACAACAGTTGCAACAGCAAACTTAATAATTTTAAACGTGTATAATTTATTATTTTTTTCTTTTAATCTGAATATTGTTCAAACAAGACAAAGCGTTAATTTATGCCCCCTATGTATTTTAAGTGCAGTTTTGTAGCTTTCTTCACTCCTCTTCAAGTACGGTGTTGTTTGCGTGTGAAACAATTTATATTTTTAATTGAAAATCAAAGTTATTTTTATCCCACTGCTTAAAAAATTGTGTGTGTCGGCTTTTTGTTCAGTTCCATTTTATGGAGAGTGGAGCGCTTCAGTTATTCTCCCCCCCCCCCCCCGCCAAACGCGGAAAATTGGGACTGTTCCACAAAGACGCCAACATCTAGGATCTATAAAGACGTTAAAGGGATACCACAACAAAATTTTGGCGCTTATTTTCTGGTCTATATGTGTTCAAAGGAGCAGTATTACATTGAACACACCAATATCTTGTTAAAAAGTCACGAAAAATTTTTTAAAACGAATTAAACTATTAGCAAAAAGCACCTGGTGGGTGTCGCTAACGCCTCGTTTGTAATGCCCGTCTAGGAACCTTGACAGCTAGTGACGTTGAGTGTCTCGCCTCCGGCCACGACGAGAGAAGAGGGGTAGGAGGAACTCCCCTCTTCCCGAGAATCATTTTTGTGTGTCCCAGAAGTCGCTATTGTCCCTCTACAAGATTATAGAAGATAAATTCGTCACTCGAAATTGGTACAAAAGCAGCCGCTTCGGTGGTTGAAACGACTAGGCCATCCTCTCGACGTCAGCTTCGTCGTAGATTTGCTCATCCCGAGACGAACTATGTCACGATTGCCTTGGCCCACTCTGGCTGTTCTCCGAGCACTTGTCAGAGTGCTTATAACAAAAAGTGCAGCCACCAGGCTCAAAATACAAACGTGCGATTGTCATTTATGGATATTTTGGATCATATTCAACCTATTTTTGAACACGGCGGGTATATTTCAAATTTCGTTGAAGTATCCCTTTAAGTCACTCCGCAAGCAACTTTAGGTTTATCTTTGGCTAATGTTTATTAAGCGTCGTTTTCATTTAGCTCCTGTCAAGTCAACGCAAAAGCAAAGCTGCCTGGTACATATCCTGATCATTGGAAAGCGAATTCTTTAATCATCAGAACACATACGGAGTTTTGGGCTGACTATAATAGGTCTGCCTGAGTTTGGCAACTGACTGACTTCCAGAGTTGTCGAGTCAATCACATTTCTGGCAAAATTATTCAAATGATTCTAGATAATATATGATCTTTTGTTCCAAGTATTTTAGTGCACCCGTGCAAATTTTTTTTTTCCGTCTGAATGCATTCCTTTCAATATGTGAGGAGTTGTAGCAGATAATAGTTGAAAGATTTCGGAGTTCAAGCTGTGTAATAAAAGGTGCACTGTAGTATTGAACATAATACCCTAGCTTGTTGAAAATTACACCGTTGTTTATTTATGTAAGCAAGCCCAGAGTCTCAGTGTATTGCCAAAATGAGAAGGCTCACAAAGTTTGGTGAAGACGTTTATCTTCAATATCTTAATATCTGGCCAGAACAGAAGGATGTCAAGGTCATCAGTATTTGTTGATCGAACATTAAAAGTTGTGTTCGGCATTATGAAACGCAAGAATTGTTTTTTTTTTTTTTCGCAGGAACACTTTCATTTAACGAGAGCTCCTCGTAGAGCTTTGCGCTCGCGCCCGTACTTCCCACAATGCAGAACGCAATATTTACAAGAGATAATGACGAAAATGTAAAACATTTCATATTAAACGCATTTATCGATTGTGCGATATCTCAAAAATGTGTAGCAATTTTTTTTCTGCAAGAAGTTTTGGAGGAATAAACACAACAAAGATTCGATAAACCAAAAACTTCAGATAAACAAAATCTTTCCATAGTGTGTTTTTCTTTTAATATTTGAACACCAGAAAAATTGTTTCTTTGACGTCTGATTCGAACAGTTCAGCATGTTCATGTTCAGCGGAAGCACAGAAGCGCAAGTCACCGCACGCTTTCTTGTGCACGTGTGCCGTCGGCCTTTCAGCAGAGCTATCTTCTGAAATGTTCTTAGGACTCCAAGCTACCGGTTCTAAACACGTTAGTCCTGTTTGAATTCTGCGAAGAAAGTGCCTGTGGCAATCGTAAAGGCGCTTTTCAAAAGTCAGAGTCACCTTGCGGCAGTCCCAAAAGCTCCAATATTGCCGCTCTAATGGTGGTGATAGGAGAACGTGCTCGGCTAAATCAAGTACCCTCGATTTCGTGAATCGAAGACGACGTCAAAGGACTAACATCCTTTCACCTTTCTGCTCGATGCTTTTGAAGACGTTTGCTTTTTCTGGTCGGGACAAACTGTGTAGTGCCGCCGTCAGAGCGTCCGTTTGTGCTCTTCGCAGGGCGGGTATACTGACTTTTGGAAAGGGTCTATTAGCGGCGAGATGTTTTGGTGGCACCCTCGTATGTTTACCTCTCGTGACGTCATTACCTTGCGAACAACAAGTTCGATGGTGTTTGTAATGAGTATGGTGGAAGCTTGAAATCTTAGCGCTTTGAAACTAACACTGCCAACACCATCAAAAGTGAAGTTCTTACGTTATTCTCATTTCCGTTGATTAGAAATCCTTCGCTGCCGTCATAGTCAGCATTCGGCGAATCGCGGAAGGCCAACCACAGCGACGCTTTCGATCGCGGTCGTCGCCAATCGTTGTATCACCTCCGAAGAGAAAGAACCGATCAGAAAAGAATGTCCGGATAGCTGCAAAACTTTATTCCCCCTCAATACTATACCTGAGGACAAAATATAGATCTCAAACTTCGTACCTACCTTGTAGTTGCATAGCTATACTTGTACTCACGCCCAGAAACCAATAAAAACCTCCCTCAAAAAAACCTTGCTACGTTAGTAGGATGCCAACCAACATAATGACAACAAAAACAATATGTGTAACACCTCTCTATAGCTTCTCCGTTCTACCTTTCGCGGCGACCGTGAACTCACGAGAGCAAAGTTCGATGACTCATGGCGACGTCCTGTTTGGGCACACCTCGGTAATAACCAAAAGGACGCCGCCACACATTAATCAACACTCCAGGAACCGCATCGGGGCTGCCTTAGATACGCTCAAGTTCCTAAAAGACTCCCCCCCCCCCTCCCTCCGTTCCCCCCACCTCGAGGGTACAACGGGCAGATAAAATTGTAACAAACACGTGCCTGTCCGGCACCGGTGTCACGGAAGTATGAAAAAGCCAACCAGCTTTTTTGGTATTTGACCGCATCAAAAAATATGGCGTTCCCGGCGGCTAAAAGAGACGTCTGCTTCGTAATATTTAAAGCTGTTTCTAGTGGTCGGTGGTTGTAAATGAGCGTGGCAGCGCTGCTGCTCTATACGCCCTAAGGAGGAGTGAGGGAATTTGTGGAATAACGCTATGATTCTCCGATATTTTGTTTCACATATCATACGTTTTGCGAAGGTAAACGTTCGTGGGGTATTTGTTTTAAACCAGACGCCCGCGGTGGCATGGTGAAGAAATAATTTTCATGCCCTAATAAAAAATTAAAAAAAAAACGTGGGTATAGCCAAGCTGTCCTGTGGTGCTGCTGATAATCGGGGTATCGAAACGCGTGAACGACTATACTTTTGGTCGTGGACGTGAGATTAAGGCTGGTTTGTTGCAGGGAATAGGTTCATTCAGCTCGGAGGGAAGTGTCAGCATCGACCAAAATCAGGATGGACAAAGCCGCGTTTTCGTATGAATTTAGAAAACTTGTTATACTCATCGATTTACCACGAGAATAAAGAAAAACTACCTCCTCGTAAATACTCGTAAATAATAAAACTATACTTCGATATGAATTCTGCTGAAATAATTATTAACTTAGTCGCTCGCAGACATGTATCCACTTACCAGATATTCGTACACGTCTCAGTATTGATAGAAATTTTCTAAGCATCTTAGTTATAAAGTATGAAGGAACAGAACTCTGAATGACCTTTTGACCCTCATCTTTCTTTGTCCTTCAAATTTGATCCTTCAAATATAAGTAAAGAAAGCAGGCCAGTGTGTCTACGCTTCCGAAACAGAAAAGGAAATCAAAATAACTGTACCATTTATCATTCTCCTACGCAAACCCCCGTAAACTCACAAAAAATATATGCTTCTATTTGCCATCACAGAAAGCTTTTTTGGGGCTTTTATTCAGCATATCTTCGCATATTTCTTGTACTCTACTCTTTCCGTCATGACGTTGCGTCTTTCATCGGGAAGTTGGCCATTAGGGCTGAATTGCCAACAACTCGTGCCAGCCAATCACAACGAAAAACGAGCGGGCGGTCTTTCTTAGCCTACATGAACGCGAATACATATTGAATCATCATTCCCTGACAGAAAAAAAAAGGGAAAATGGAGTCGCGCCGGGTTGAGATGACAGAACGAGAGGTTTTCGTACGTCCGGAAGCTTTGCTTTTTGTAGTTGTTCATTGTTTTATTTATTTATTTTTTCGGTGAGCGCTTTGTATCTGCTTTTGTGCGAGCTGTGGACCGTTACATCCAAGTTCCATTAGACACGACCTTGACCCAAATGGTGCGGGCAACTGGCGTCCGATTACTTTGGGGACCTCTGGTCGTAAAAAACCCACGTCTCCATCAGGGATCAAAGCAGAATCATAAAGCAACTCGGCGTCTGGGCCCTCCGTCGTAGGGTAATGGGGATCGGGTAATCCGACGTGGCAATGGGTCTGGAATGAAGTTCGTCGTAGCGAAGGGCGATGGAACGGAGATTCGGTTTTATCTGCGGATGAGATTGAATGCCTTCTGACTCGTATTTTTGGTGCGCGTATTTTCTGATCGAGGGAGCTTGCGTTGTGTCAGGGTGCAACCGGACTCCACTCCCATGCCCGAAGCACATTTATTTTCAGGGATGTTCATGTGACTAGAGACTTTCGTGTCTTTATTTCAATAAGGTAATCGAATCATTAAGCATGTTATAAAACCGCACATCCGGGGACTCAATTAGCGTCGTCAAGAAAGCCGCAGCAATGACGAAGGCGCGTCGGGGCAGTTTCGGTCCAGTGGTCAAATCCTGCAAGTCTGAAAGGTATAAGAATGCTCATAATCGAAACCCTGAGTACAGAGAATAAAATACCGGACAAGACGACAGAACATCACACATTCGGTTTAGCCGCCAAAACCAGCCAGTGTTAGGTATTGGCACATTAACTCCACAGTTCGGCGGATGGTGTGGGGCCAATGTTAAACTAAATATATTTAAGAAAAAAAAAAGACAGGAGAGACATAACGGAATTAAAAGTAGAGTACGGGTATGCGGTCTCTGTCAAACCCTCGCCAAGACAAACATCGAAGTTTTGACGGCTTGGTAAGAGGCGCGGTCGATCGGCGGACCCGACAGTCACATTTGCATACCAACCGCTCGTTGGTGCAACCGGCGAGGCTTTGCTCGAACGCGCGAGCAAACAAGCAAGCGCAGCAACAGCCGTGCGTGCCAAGTGCGGGGATCTCCCTGATGAGCCCAGATTAGGAGATTATTCACGGCAAATCCTCCATCGTTTACCCACGTTCTGTCTGGCGTGTCGCTCGAGGCCTGCAGCTGATGCGCCTTTGTTTGCCTGTTTTCCCGCACCACCGACCAGACGCACGTTACAATCCTCGTGTGCCAATATTTTCTGTCTCTTGCTCGTATCCGTGTCGGGCTGTGTATAGGGAGCGCACGTCGCTGGAATTGTTGACGCGAAGTTCAGTCGACGTTCCACGCGTCTGTTTGCAGAAGAGCCTGCTTTCGGGTTCTGGGGAGTTTTGTGTGCAGGGCTTCTAATTTAGAGGCCTCATTACGCGCGTGAGAGGCTCGCGTGCCGTGAAGTCAGCTGGGATGGCGGTATAATACCTTCGCTACAGGGTGCGCGATAAGCGGTGCGATGATTTGAAGGGAAAAAGATCCCCAGGTACATTGCTACTGTAGTCAGCGGTATGATCAGGTCTCTTGCAGAAGAAATTAAAATGCCTGAAGTAGCGAAGACTTTAAATACAAGAAACGAAAACATCCGACCCAGCTACGAGCAAGTCTGGTTCCTAATAATTATTTGAAAGCGGAGAAATTCGTAGAAGGTGGAATCGTAACTTGCGACAACGCCTGCTGTATACTCTAAGCCTGTCGAAAGGAATAAAATACGATGTGGGCCGCCGTCCGAGAAGTTGCGTGCCGCCGCCGTTGCTTCAGGGTGGGGGCGGCACCTTCGTTGGGGCAGGATAGAGACACTAGATTGAAGAGAGAGTCCTTCTCAAGCCATGGGGAGCGTTTGCAATTTAATGGCGGATACCTCCTGCGGCAATAGGTCGCAAGTGCGCATGCGCTGCGTTTTTGCGTGGCGAGGAGGAAAGCAGGAGGGAAGGCAGAGGCGTTTGCAGACGGTCAACGCTTTCGTCACCTTCTCGCAGCTCGAACTGCAGATGCAGCCCATAAACCACGTGACCCTCGTTGAGCAGTTGGAGGCTCTCTGCAATACAGGCTTTCTACGGCAGCAGCAGACGACGCGTCGCGTGCAAAGCCCCGGCGTTAGCCTCGATCCTGAGAGCCTGTATTACAGAGAGTTTCCAACTGCTCGATCATGGTGACGTGGTTGATGGGCCGTGTTTGCTACACACGCTTTGTGGAGGTGCCGAAAGCGTTCGTCGTCTGTAAACGTCTCCACCTTTCCGCCTGCCTTCCTGCTCGCCACACAAAAGCGCAGCGCATGCGCACTAGTGACAATCTCTGCAGGAGGCGCCGCCATTAAATTGCAACTCCCCGTGGTTTGAGACGGGCTCTCTTCAGTCGGCTTTCTATAGCCGCCCAATGTAGGCAACGCCGTCTTGCGGCGCACACGTGCGTTAGGAGAAGAGAAGGAGGAATGATTGGGAGAGGGGTGAACACGAAGGCCTCGGGATTGCTTCCGACAGGCCTAGATTATACGGGAGGCCACGCTTGGGCGATTGACTAATGGGCCATTTCCGAGTTCACGGCTAGAGGGTAAGCATATTGGACGCGCCACTTACTTTCCACACCTCATCTTTCTTGATGCATTTCCTTCGACTCGGATAATATCACAAATGTATACCGGACATCGAACAAATGGGGATCACACAGAACGGAGTTAATTTCGACGCATGTTTCCCGCACAGCAAAGCGCATTCTGGCCATCTTCATATTCCGCCTGCAGTGATCCTCAGAGTGACTGTACCTCGTCTCACCTTAACCTGAAGTTCCGTGAAGGCTGCAAGCGCGAGCCCCTTGCTTGCTTTTTTCACCTGCACGAACGCCCGTGTAACAAAGGCTCCTACCAAAGCTGCCCTCCCGGTTTTGTAACTTTTGCGGCACGATGAGGTACAGCTCTCCCGGCTCTATTACGTTTACACCTTATTTATTCTTGTGACATTATGTAATAATGTGTTGCTTAATCTTAAAGTCGCTTATTTGCGTTGCTGAGAGCCTAGGCAAGCGAACAGACGCAGAGCGATCTCGCCATCTCATTAGCCCTGAAAAGAAAAACCCGTCACCCGCAAGCGTGCTTCCCGCAGCGCTCGCGAGCTTAGAGGCAAAGTACCATTGCTGAAACGAACCTGGCATTGGCGTTCGTGTATCACTATCATCTACCCTCTTCGGGACATCCAATCTGATTAAATAAAAAAAAGAAGATTCGAATACTAATTACGTAGCCTCACTCTGGGGTAACTTTCGCTCAATACCCTAAGCTTTAGTGGGTTTCGCAACGTGGGGTTGCGAAAGCACTGCGCTTTCAACACGGGCTCTCTCGGGAAAGAAACACGTGGCTGACGAAGGTCCGCGCTTGCATGCGGGTAGGTGCATGCGGTGCACTGACTCTATTCTGTGATTTACGCCACGGTTATGACAGCTGCGCTGAGAAAAGATACTGATAGAAAATAAAAACCGGTCAACAAATATTTACTCTCCTTATGAAGCAGCAGAAAAAAGCTTGTTTTGTTGTTCCCCTTGTGTAAGAGATACAAAAAGAAAATTAAATAACCGTTTAGGAAATATATATATATATATATATATATATATATATATATATATATATATATATATATATATATATATATATAGTCAAAGGCACCTTAAATTGCAACGCTCTGAACGTTGTTCATTGCTCTACCATGAACATTTCTATGCTTACGGGGGGTGAAATTTTAGTCGACTTTATAGATAGGTGCAAATCCATGCCCTCTCTTGTTAGAAACGCTTTTTATATATTAAAAAAAAACGTATTGTAATGTGCGGCGCTGAGCAGCTACCCTGAATTCAAAAAGAAATTAAGCGGCAAAGAACCAGCTTGAGTTTTGTTTTAGTTTGAGGTTTTATTCTGCAAGAACACATGTATGTTCCTGTGATGGTATTGAAATGCGAATATTAGGTAAAACTCAGTGAGCCTTTGTTGATCAAGAACTAACACCATCGGCCTCACCTCCGCCATGTCTAGAGTAACGCGATTTGGTTACCTGTCGTCAGAGCCAGGGCACACTCAAATACACATTGAAATGAAGAACAAAAATGACCGCATCTCCACGTGGTGAATGATGTTGATTGGGTCGAAGCTCTGGTGGTGCTGATGATACTGATTTTGTTCATAGGTAGTGCTGATGGTGCTAATTTTTTTATTGCTCATAGGTAGTGCTGAGTTCCGGGTTGCGTTTCGACTTCATTATTACTGCTTTATGGTCGGTCAAACGCAGAGCCAGTGGTTCTTCTAGCGGATCAGCTTGGATCTGCTAGAAGCCGTGGGAACGCATCTCCACCACTTGAGTCAACGGTCCATGACAGAAAGAGAATGTGTGGTATTGAACGTGGTTATATACGCATTTGAGCATTTGACCGCAGCGCCCTCTCGTCTATAAACGTTGAGCCAATGCATGCAAAGTTTAACGCGATTATATACGCATTTGACCGCAGCGCCCTCTCTGTATAGACGTTCAGCGGCTACATGCAACGTTTCATCCATGACATCCCCAGCTCTTGAGCTACTACCAGATCTCAGAGCCCCCTACCCGTCCCACAGTCGTGGCCGAGTGGTTAAGGCGATGGACTAGAAATCCATTGGGGTCTCCCCACACAGGTTCTGCGCAAACATTTTTTTCTTCTTTTAAGAAGACAGATGGGATGGCAATCGATGTGAGCACGGACGCCGGACGGACGGACGGACAAGGCTAGACCCTAAGCAGCTTCGCCCCAAAAATAACAAAACAACATCTGGCTTGAAAAGTTTGAAAACCTTGTTTAGACAGGTAATGAAAACTACCTCTGAATGAGTTCATGTCTACTGATGTATTTCTATTAGCTTCATATGTATTGCTGACTTTTCTTTTAACGCGCTGATTGTGTTCGATCTATATTTATGTAGCTTTTACGTGGCGTCACGCGTGAGAGTTATCTCGTCTATAGGGGGTATTCACTGGCCGCCATATTTGAGGTCACTGTTTAGAGCGCATGCTCAGAACGAGCTCACATTGATAGGCTGCCAAGACCGGCAATCTTGATGGTGCGGGGTGCACGTTGCAAAATAACTGTGGAAGCTAGCCATCAGCACGTGCTCAGCATTAGCGCACACGGATATGGCCGCCGTGTTTCACCTTATGTGCAAGCGAAGGCAAAGCTGGAAGCGCGAGCACGAAAGCTCCGCGCGTTCAGGCTTTGCTCGAGCGCGCGAGCTGGGGAGAAACGCAAAAAGTGCTGGTGTCGCGCTTCTAGCTTTGGCTTCGCTCGCAGATAAAGTGAAACGAAGTATAGGCCTTTTTATAGACCTACGCCAATTTTTAAATGTTACTTGTACAGTCAATCAGCACAGTAACTCCAGGAGCGTTGTCATCAAAAATAGTGTACCATTTTGTTGCAGATGCAGTCAAAAGGCAATGACGGATTAATGGCGAATTAACTTACCACGCACGATGCGCCAACGTTAAAACGGTCCCTAACCTTTTATAATCTGTCAAAGACCGGGTGCCTTCCTGAGAGAAGAAAACCGTGTTTTTTTTGGCCCGCTCAATGGGCGACACCACTAGTCTCATTACCCTGGTGCCGTCCTTGTGGTCGTTCTACATAGAAGTCATCCTAGACATCTAGGACGATCTCACTTGTCACATTACGTGAAAAACAAGCGGCGTCGGCGTTGATGTACCCGAAAGATGGCCATAAAAATACGTCATCAAGCGTCATTATACGTCATCAGCGTGATGTCATCAAGCGTCATCACACGTCATCAGCGTGATGTCACCCCCGGAGCGCCGTGTGCAAAAGGTGCGCTTCGGACTTCATTTCTGCTCGTTGCGTGCTTCGTGCGATGGGTTGTGAGGCGACCGCGTCTACATCTACGGCCTCGGCACCAGCAGCAGCGTCTACATCTACGGCCTCGGCATCTGCAGCAGCGTCTACATCTACGGCCTCGGCATCTGCAGCAGCGTCTACATCTACGGCCTCGGCATCTGCAGCAGCGTCTACATCTACGGCCTCGGCATCTGCAGCAGCGTCTACATCTACGGCCTCGGCATCTGCAGCAGCGTCTACATCTACGGCCTCGGCATCTGCAGCAGCGTCTACATCTACGGCCTCGGCATCTGCAGCAGCGTCTACATCTACGGCCTCGGCATCTGCAGCAGCGTCTACATCTACGGCCTCGGCATCTGCAGCAGCGTCTACATCTACGGCCTCGGCATCTGCAGCAGCGTCTACATCTACGGCCTCGGCATCTGCAGCAGCGTCTACATCTACGGCCTCGGCATCTGCAGCAGCGTCTACATCTACGGCCTCGGCATCTGCAGCAGCGTCTACATCTACGGCCTCGGCATCTGCAGCAGCGTCTACATCTACGGCCTCGGCATCTGCAGCAGCGTCTACATCTACGGCCTCGGCATCTGCAGCAGCGTCTACATCTACCGGCCCTCGGCATCTGCAGCAGCGTCTACATCTACGGCCTCGGCATCTGCAGCAGCGTCTACATCTACGGCCTCGGCATCTGCGCAGCAGCGTCTCACATCTACGGCCTCGGCATCTGCAGCAGCGTCTACATCTACGGCCTCGGCATCTGCAGCAGCGTCTACATCTACGGCCTCGGCATCTGCAGCAGCGTCTACATCTACGGCCTCGGCATCTGCAGCAGCGTCTACATCTACGGCCTCGGCATCTGCAGCAGCGTCTACATCTACGGCCTCGGCATCTGCAGCAGCGTCTACATCTACGGCCTCGGCATCTGCAGCAGCGTCTACATCTACGGCCTCGGCATCTGCAGCAGCGTCTACATCTACGGCCTCGGCATCTGCAGCAGCGTCTACATCTACGGCCTCGGCATCTGCAGCAGCGTCTACATCTACGGCCTCGGCATCTGCAGCAGCGTCTACATCTACGGCCTCGGCATCTGCAGCAGCGTCTACATCTACGGCCTCGGCATCTGCAGCAGCGTCTACATCTACGGCCTCGGCATCTGCAGCAGCGTCTACATCTACGGCCTCGGCATCTGCAGCAGCGTCTACATCTACGGCGGCTTCCGCAGGCAAACGCTGCTGCCCACGCAAATACGCCACAGACTCTTGTGTCCTCCTTTAGACGTCATTCTCGACGTCGTCCTAGACGTTGACCTCTAACCGCCGTTGTCGATGACGTCGTAGACGTGGTCCTTGAAGCCGTCCTAGAGGTCGTTCAAGAAGTCGTCCTAGACGTTGTTCTTGACGTCGTCCTAGAAGTCGTCCTAGACGCCGTTCTTGACGTCGTCCTAGAGAACGTCCTAGAAGACATCTCAGACGTCGTTCTTGGCGTTTTCCAAGACGTCTTCCTCTATGCGTCGTTCTCGACGTCGTCCTTAATGTCGTCCTAGAGGTCATCCTAGAAGTCGTCATAGACGTCGTCCTTGACTGGCTTTCGCCTTCCTACGCGTAAGCAGTCTTAAGTGTACTCGTGTAATCTTTTTTTTTTATCAACAAAAAACACTTAACCATTTCGTTCTTAGCCCCAGACTGAGGCAGGAATTGTGGTGAAAAGAGATGAGACCTTTGTTGTCTTCTTGGCTTTGGAGGTCGAGAAGGTCGAGAAGGTTCTGTGGTGAAGTTCGTGGAGTGTATACAAGAGGGTGACCAAATAAACTTGTCTTTAGCTGTGTTAGAGACGTGTCCTCGACTGTTAATTTTTCTTCTACTTTGAAACTTTCCTCTTTTCCTGCCTCAGTCTCGGGCTAAGAACAAAATGGTTAACATCGACCAGCTCGCCTGCGCATTCACTGCATTATCAGAAAACACTTGTCAGCAAAAGAATATTGTTTTCTTCTCGCTAACAATTTTGTTTTACTGAAATAGATGCTACAGGAGCCCACGCGCTCTGCGTTGCCCACCAAACCACCGAATAGCAAGAGCACCGAAAGCATCGTGTGAGCGAGCCAACCGGCGTGAAACAACTCGACTCGACGCCGCATCACGAATTTCGCTATGCGCGCGCCCCACTTGGAAGGGAACGACAAGCCCGTTTCTCCCTTTCCTTCGGTGCGTGTCCCTCCAGGAAAAGACTGTTTGATTTGCGTTTCGTTCGTTTCTGTTCGCGTGTTGCTTTTCTTCGTGGTGGACGTCGACTGAAAGGAAAATTTCGTCTTTCTCAATTACCTATTAATCCACATAACGCCATATCCTTACTCTCTCGTGTTCTATCCCTACCGCTAGGGTGTCATCCTCACGAAGTTTTGAGTTTCCTGCGATGCATAGTTTTCTTACGCGGGCCGAAAAACACGGTTCTCTTTTCTCAGAAATGCCCTCTGCAAGTGCCTCATTCAGAAAGCTCGGGAGGCTGTGAAAATCGAATCAATAAAAACGAAAAGCTAGTTCAAGTAAATTAGGCGGTGTGTAAATGCAGAACGTTTCTAAAACAAATTGAATGGAACCCTCGCCAGGCAAAAAGTGCTGGGGAAATTTTACAACGGTCATAAGGTAGATCGTTATTTATCGTAAAAGGAACGGCGAAGTGAATATTTCTTTTTATATATTCGCCAATAAGTCTCGACGTTCACGGGCGGAATGTGAACAGTTTATATTGTGCGAATAGTTCAGTATTTTTTTTCCTTTTTCGTACTGCGTCATTCGTGAAAACACTTTCTCTTATTGTAGCTTTTTTTTAAATTCTGTTCGTTTAATTACGTACAAACGTCTACCAATTAGTGAACAGATTGTACATCATATGTGTTCCACGATCCTGACGCTAGCCGAACGGCTCTAAAATATCTGCAGACTTAGTTTAAAGTCGGAATAATATAAGACAAAACAAAAAAGTGTCCCGAAAACCTAAAAATCTCCGAAAAAATAAATTTTAAAAATTCTTTGAACACTGGTGAGTAAACGAACGATGTTCAAAAACGGTTCGTTCTGTGGTTGATCGACTGCATTCCTCGATCAATCGCCACTGTCGTATCATCAAACGTTTCAAAATCTTCTTCACTGCTCGAGGACCGTTGGAAGAACGGCAATACAGATAGCGTATTCCCTGTTCACAACAAAGTTACCAACACCGTGACAGACCATGCATCGAGCACTCAACAACACACGCACTAAAAAGATAACCAACAACAACGACCGGATTTTCCCTGCCACTGCTCCTCTTCGTGACTATGTTCCATCCACCGCTTCTGTTGCGACGGCACCCGAACAAGAACGGCCTTGCCGTAGCTGCAGCAACCTTGCAGACGCATACCTGCGGCTCGAGACGCACACGCAGCCGAGCCAAGCCAAAAGGAGAGCATCGAGACATGTTGCAACACCGGTAACGCCAAACTAACAAACAGTTTCCGCGTGTTGCCCCCGAAGCCACCAATCCAATCCGAATTTGCCGCTCCCCCGCGCGCTCTGCGTTGCCCACCAAACCCCCGCGAATAGCCAGGACACCGAAAGCATCGTGTGAGCGGGCAACCGGCGTGAAACAACTCGACTCGACGCCGCATCACGAATTTTGCTGCGCGCGCGCCCCACTTGGAAGGGAACGACAAGCCCGTTCCTTGCTTTCCTTCGGTGCGTGTCCCTCCCAAAAGGACAGTCTGATTTTCGTTTCGTTCGTTTCTGTTGGCGTGTTGCTTTTCTTCGTGGTTTGCCGGGTTACGTACCACAGGCTGCAGACTGCGGGATCCCTCGCGAAGTGACTGGCCGCATCGGCGAGCTTGTGCGCTGAAGAGCGAACGTTGCAGTCAGCCTTGAATCAAAAACAAAAGCGCTCCTGGTTGTTATACACGATGGAAAACTAGCTTCCGCGGCAGCCCGGTGGCCAGTTCGCGGGACGACGAGGGCGGCGTATTATAATCCTGCCGTGCTTTTTTGTATTTTTTTTACTTTTTTGAGTATATACTTTGCTGAACGCGCTGCTGAAACTGGAATCCCAGAAGCGACGGATTTCCATTAATTGCCCCTCATGTATTAATCATGATGACCCGCGCGAGAGGGATGACGATGAGGAATGGTGCGAAGAGAAAGGTGTGTGCGTAGGTCGAGCGGGGAAAAAAAAGAAAGAACGAAAACAAAACAACAATCTACTTAATCGGAGAACGAGCAATGAAGAGGACGACGCCGAGACCTAAGAACAAAAATAACTGCGAGGCGCAGAGAATGAAGACAGTAAAAAGGAAAGTGGCGGCGAGAAGAACACCATTACTGTAGGTTTTTTTTTGTCTTTTTTCCTGCGATGAGAAAAAGGTAGTCATCCCTTAAACCCGGCATGGCGCCTGCGATGGTGGACACGTGCGGAGGATTTGCTAACTCATTACGCTGCACCTGATTGCCGCTAACCTGCCCCCTCTTGCTTGATCATCGTGCCCCGAGGGCGCTGTTTAATATACCACTGTTTAGTCTTCGCTCCTTTTATTATGGATCTCGAATGGAAGCTCGTTTTGAATGTCTGAGATTAGGGACCCGTAATGCCTCGGGGCGCTGTGATTTTCATTTTTCTTGTCCTGCAACCTGAGATTGTCTGCCTCTTTTAGTGCTAATATCGGCATATCGAACACCACTAAATCAGTAATTTTTAGAAATACTTTGAGCACATGAGAAGTGAAGTAGTACGCTAAAATTACCACTCGTGCCACGGGCACAAGGCTGGGGTGGAGAAACGCGGATGATAAGAGACGGAAAAACCTCGCGGGTGCGTCATCGCACCGGTAGCCTTGCGCCTGCTCCACGAGTGGTAAATTTAGCGCTCCACCGTGCCTCCCACGTGCTCCAATGCTTTCTAATATTTACTGATTTAGTTCTTTTTCGATTACTCTCAGCAAGTTTTTAACTAGAACCATTTGTTTATTTTCAATCATTAAAATGTTAATTAACATATCTCAGTTGATTAGCCGACTGATTGCCACGATTAGCCCCATACACTACGTCCCCTTTCTTTCATAACTCACCTGTGCAAACCGCATCAGTGTAGTTTTCACAGCTTTTTTTAAACAAATCTGTAGCACTAGCAGGACGTTGCGATTGTGAGGTATTTCCAGACTTCGAAAACATAAAAAAGAAAAAATTGATAAGTTAAAAAAGGTGCCACTCAAAAACAACTGATGGGCACCTTCTTACTCGACCGTGGCGCGTTTGATTCCATCACAAAGACACCGAGTAAAGAAGAATTACAATCTCATCTGTTGAAGAGTTTCCTCCGTTAGCGCGCGGTGACTTCACAAGTCGAGTTTGTTTTGACCAGCCGAAATTTTCGCACCGACGCAAACAATATTCGCTTACACTAGAGGGGGCAGCATAATCCGCTTCACTAATTGGTCGTTTCCAGGACGTGCAGTTGGAAGAACTTTGCCCAGGCTAATGATTTGCTTTATCCTCTTTCTTTTCCCGCCGCCTTCTCATTTCCATTCCGAGACAAAGGCGAGCAAGAGTTCCGAGGCTGCCTCGATTTTCTCGCGAACGGCGGCACCAAGTACTGGATTAAGAGAAGCGAGCCGTTCGGGCCCGCTGACAGCAAACAAGAAACGACCATTAGCTGCGCGATAGTTCCCCTAGATGGCGCTGTTGACAATCGAGCAGAGCGTTTCCCCGCCGCGCGCTCAAAGCTGTCCAGCCCCACTCGGCCTCGGGGTAGCGTCGCGATGCCTGGGCGAATCCCCCTGATCTGAATATCCCTTCGCGTTGTTAGCATACCGTGTACGGGTATAGACGTCCGGAAACGAGGCTAGCTAGCCAGCCTCATTACGTCGGCTTAACCTCGTTACCAGATTTAGAGTCCAAGCGACCGGCTCCCTCTCGCTCCCCGGCCCGTATTCATGCATGCTCTGGCAGATCGGAGCGTCAGGGGCCGTGCCGTGACATTAAGCTCCAAGTTTTAGAAGGACAAACGGAAGTCCGCAGAGGGGAACCGGAGCTTCTCCGACGCCCGTTCTTTCATTGTTTTGTCGCGTTCAAGCGGGTGGTAATAAGTAGTAAGAAATCAGAAAGTTATCCGCGAGTAAAGTGACGGAGTGTAGCCATTTTTCAACCATTGCGCCGGTAACGACTGATTTTTTTTTTTTTTTCAGTGGGGCAATGTTTGCGTTTTTTGCTGAGTTATTCCTGCTTCCTGCGCTGAGGCACGAAGAACGAAGGGGCAATCGAGAAAAACGGGAACCTCGTCTTCGAGGCAGGTCGCCACCGTTTGGAGTGAGGCAGGAAGCCGAAGGTGGCTGAAATATTGTTTAACACGACTCGTTGTTGGGATCGTTGATGCATGATGCTCGAGGAACTCGTAAGCGCAAACAGAGGCGGACACGAAGGAGGGGACGCGGAAAGCGTTTGTCCTTTTCTTCGCGTCCGCCTCTGTTGGCGCTACTGAACCAGAGCTCGTTCCTCGTTTCTTCTTAATTTAGGACCGAGTTTCCGTTACAAGTTCTAGTGGTTCGAAAAAAGGGACGCCTTCATGTTACATTTCTAAGGTGTGAACGTGTCGTCGGGGGATCTGTGGCCGAGTGGGCTAGCGGACAACAGCTCGGAGTGTTTGGAGCGGAAGCTCGCACTGCAGAACCCAGGGATCCTGGATTCAATCCCGCCCCTACCCGTTTCGATCTCGATTAGCATCGTACCAGCGTGCGGCGGTGTATCACCACTGCGTGGTGCCATAGCCTCCTCTATACTCACAAACCCTGGCAGTTCGACGACGGAGCCATAGAGTGCCCGGTCGCAGAATTGGAGCGCGAGAATCTGGTAGCACAGAGCATCAAAGAGCCATTTCTCGGGAACCTGGACGTCAGCGCACAGCTTTTGCAGCAGCGAGGACCCGAAACACACTTGTACGCTCGGGAGAAGTGTGTTTCGGCGTCTCGACGCAGCGGGGCGCCAGTCACGTGGCTCTCCTCTCATCCGTTGTCTGCCGCTCCACCTTTTCTATTTCGGCGGCCGCTTCTCGTGGCAATCTGCCAGACTTTGTCAGTATATAGGAGGCTATGGTGGTGCATGTTAAAGACCCCAGGCTAGCGGTTGTACTGCACAGGTTAAATTGCTCATCTACAGCTGAGACACAAGACGCGCATCGGGTCTGATAACTAACTTCCGACTGTATAAACATACACACAAGGCGATTAATTTACTTTTGAACGTGTTGTCAAAGGTAACATTTGCGCATATTAATTAAATACCGTGCTGGACAATCTGTTTATAAAATGAAGCGAGCATGTGAAGACATCCACATCGAACTACGTGTCGTGTCACCACGATAGCATTTGCTCCAATTCTTTGTTTTTGACTATCTTTCAGTCACTTTTCCATCCCTCGTAGTCGGAGACTGAAATAGCGAATTATAAAGAGCCTAAATGACTACTGAATGCGGATGAAATTGCATATATATATATATATATATATATATATATATATATATATATATATATACAGAAATGCCGTTTTCTTTTTTTTTTAACGTAACGCGTTCCTGTTCCGGCTCCACCGAAGCAAGATGGAACGGCGGCGTTCCTTCGTTTCCTCCTTATAGGAACGCGTTTCGAACAACACTGCTTGGCGATTGCAACTTTCTTGGCTGAAGAGTTTGGGTGGAAATTTAAAATTTGTAAAATTAACGTTGAAATTCTGTCGTTGGAAGTTAAAAAAAAAACAGTTCTGTGAGCCCTTTTTTTCTACCTTTAAGGTAAAAAAAAGCGTAGTTACAGTATGCTTACGAGAATTACCCGATAAGCTACAGCGTGGTCTTGATGTCGGCTTTTGAAGGAACCACATAAATACGTTTCCCAAGAAATGGAGATGTAATTTAGCACGCCGGTGTAATTACCACACGCACTTTTAGTGAGAAATATAAAGACCTATATTTGGGTGTGTATTTCCACAATCACGCGTAAAAAAAAAAAAATTGGAATTCATATGGTTTATAAATACTTTGCGATTCTCCGTGCCAGCCCCACCACGGCATGCATGCATGAACGTGACTTGAACACATATTTTTTAATAACCGTTGACGCAAAAAAATAAATTGAAAAACACTGGTCCTGAGACGAATGCACAAATGTAACCGTATGTTGGTATTATACTTCTCTTCAGCTTAGGTCCAGACGCAGCTGACGGTACCAGTTAATGGGACCAATTAACCAACGTCAAAAGCGCAAGTCACTGGGCTTGATTTGTTTATAATTGGTTAAGAGATGCTACAACCATAGCCTCCTTTATACTGACAAAGCCTAGCAGATCGCCACGAGAAGCGGCCGCCGAAATGGAAAAGGTGGGAGCAGCAGACAACGGATGAGAGGAGAGCCACGTGACTGGCGCCCCGCTGTGGTGAGACGCCGAAACACACTTCTCCCGAGCGAACAAGTGTGTTTCGGGTCCTCGCCGCTGCAAAAGCTGTGCGCTGACGTCCAGGGTCCCCGAGAAATGGCTCCTTGATGCTCTGTGCTACCAGATCCTCGCGCTCCAAATCTGCGACCGGGCACTTTATGGCTCCGTCGTCGAACTGCCAGGGTTTGTGAGTATAGAGGAGGCTATGGTATAACACGTATGCAAACATGACGAACACAAGTCGGTGCGCGTTTCACGCTGTCCGATTGGTCCCTTCAGCTCCTAGAGTCTGCTGCGTCTGGACTAAAGCTAAAACGAAGCATAGTTGTTTGGGCCTTTGAAATGAAGCCTATTGCGTTCCAGAGCAATTTCACAGCGTCATGCAGCGCCTGTCAAGCTAGATCCTGCTAACTAGTCTTTGCATGTGCGCAAAAAAAAATAACACTCGTTTTTTTTTTTTTAGTATTTACAGAATAATGAAAGAAGGGACGAAACTGGGACTGAGCAAAATGGAGGATCGTTAAACAAGCATGAGAGCGCGCACGTATACATAGAAGATGGATGTTTTTGAAGAAGGCGCCAGAAGCCGTGAAGTTCTCTCTCGTTTTAATTTCCATCTTTCCTTTTTTTTTTTTTTTTTACAAAATGTTTGATGAAAAGCGAGAGGCCTGGCGACGGGCGAAACAATATACTATAGATTACGACAGAGAATTTTCGAAAACAGTGACAGGGATGGGGCAAAGAAAAACAAATAACCGAGGGTCGTTGCGTGAGCAGAACTCTGAAATTCCCCGCTCGAATGAATGGTCGAACTTTGACGTGTATGGCGACGACCCACTCTTTGGCGTGTTGGATCAGCCCTCGTATTATTCCGTGGCATCCCCCCCCCTTCCCCCTTTCTTTTTTTCCTCATTAGCATTGATTTCGCATTTAGAGCAACGAGCGGTGGTGTACCGTCTTTCTGCTTTCTTCCACGCTGCCCTTCAAGATTTAACGTTGTAGCTTTCGTTTTGTACTCTTTGTTTTCGTTGTCGTTTCGTGTTCGTATTCTTCTATTGTTCTCGTAATAATGCTATTCAAAATGGGTTCAAGGGCCGCTATGAAGTTTCGCCCATCGGTTACATTGTTCGCGCTGCCCCCTGTTTTATTTGGAAAGGAGGTGTTCGGTGTCGCAAGGTTCGAAAGTTTCTTTCCATGCTCCCTTTGTTTTTATTACTTCGAGGCGTTTGCTTCACTAGTGTATGACAAGAAGGATCATATTTCATAGTTATGTAATGCAACTCTCAGAAAGGCAGAGCCTCGCTTAAAGTGCCGGCACTCCGACTTTGGGAAGCCTAGTCGCAAAAAGTATTGCGTGTAAACGCGAATTAAACATGCGGGCAATATTCTTTTAACTTGTAACTTTGAAATAATATGCACTGGTAAGGGAGACAGTTCTGACCAGTAAATATAAGACGAGGCTCCAGCGCGATGACTGTGAAATGTCAGCTCATTATGCTCCCATTCCAGAGGGCCAAAATCTTGGAAATTTAATTACACATTTTATTCTTCAGACGTTTTTAAAAGCCATGAGTCCCTGTTCATAAATACAAAAAAATATATTGTTTTAATATAAACGTTTTAAATATATCTACAAAGAAAGAACAGTGTATGCTGAGTTTGGCACATGTTAGCCCAACTATCGAAACCATTTGTTCTCAAAAAATTTAAACAACTCCTTGTACAATACTTTTTTTTTCTAGTAACCAAGATATAAAGGTTAACGTGCCTGACCATTCTAACAAGAAGCAACGGCATGTTATACGCAAGAATATAGCCATTTAACCTGCTAAAACCAGAATGAAACAGGCGTTGAGTGGCGTTAGCACTATAATCGGCTATTTTTCCACACAATCACCGATGATATTTAAGTGGAGCAGATCAATAATTTTGTTCAAAAATTACATAGTATGTAAGGCCACAAAGGACCATTACAAAGTTTTGCTTGGGTCAGCTTGCAATTTAAAAACAATCTTTAATAGCAGTTAATTATCCAGAGAGAGGGAGCGAGAGTTAATTATTATAGTTCCTTTCTCCTTGACTTGTCAATCAACTTTACTTTCTTTTCTTTTATTTAAGTGAGGGTCGCCCAACTGTTCTTGAGGCTACGCTCTGAAGATTAGGCGTCCTAGCTCGAAGGCTTTTTGAATACTGCTAATGAGAACCAATCAGGTTCTGTGCTCTCCTTCTTTGTTATCATTTTAAATTAGAATCGCTTTCGTGGGATTGGAGACTTCTTTGCCTTTTTCACCACAATCTCGGTGGTGCGACTTGTCGAGGCGATCGACTCCTAAATTTTGCTAGGCGCAGGATCAGTATTAAAGTCTCATCTAACTGAAGCGAAAAAGAAAGGACAGTCTTTGCCTAGATGTTCCTTCTTATTTACGGGTAAGCGTGCCCGAGAGGCAACTGATTATAGACTTTTTGTAAGCAAGCAACTCTGCAGAAAATTTTCACGGGATCACCGAGAGGTCGATTTCTTTCTCGTCAGCGAAAACAAGATTGCATATTTGTATCGCTTTAGTGGAATTAAAGCCACTCACAGTGATCATACATTATACAAAGGACACTGTGCTCGGTGCAGACATTACATAATTGTCTGATACGTAGGCTATCTTAGTGTGTAGAACATCCCTCTAAATCAGGGGTGCACAACATACGGCCCGCGGGCCGCATGCGGCCCGCGCGCGCTTTTTAGCGGCCCGCGGCCCAGCTCAGCGCAGAAAGTTGCTTACTATGCCATTCAATCCGCCAAGCGCCCGTTCCGCTTGGCAAGCAGCAGTGCAACCCTCTGACCTACTTTTCTCAGTCTTCGGCGAAGTGACTACTCTCCACTAATCCCGCTGACAACAATAAAACAGCGCGTGCAGCCATCCCTGTCCATGGTGTGGTTCTGTTTCAACATGTTTGTAAACAGAAGGCAAAATCTTCTCGCTCTCTCTCAACAGATCCCCTTCCCTCTTTCACCACGGGGCTATCAATCCTCTCGCCTCCTTTTTGGGATTCTTAGGGGTTGCATCGTCAGATCAAAGGACTCCGATCCGACGATGCAACTGGAGCTCATCGACCTCCAGTGTCCACCAGCGCTGAAGACGATGCATCGCGAATCTCAGCCGCATCAGTTCAACAAAAACCTGGACAAGAACAAGTACGAAACCAGGTGGACAACGCCTTGAAACTGTAATCACTTTTCGGGAGCACGTATGTTTGTGAGCAGACCTTCGCACTGATGACTCTCAACAAGAACCACCTTCGATCTGCCATGACGGACATGACATTGCGAGATGTGCTAAAGACGGTAACGAGTGCGATGACACCTGGTATCGGAAGCCTGACCGCAGCCGAAATATGCAACACGTCACACTAGGTGCGGCCCGCACAGTTTTCAATAAACGTAATTTTGGCCCGCCTAAGTTTTCAGTTGTGCACCCCTGCTCTAAATCATGTCGCCTCCATAAATCTCGCAAAGACTCTCCCCCTTCCCCCCCCCCCCCCCCCACCGGGCCCCTATTGTATCCCGAGCAAAGTTTAGGCATAAAGCAAAAAAAAGGCATCGATGGCACCAGGGAAATTTTGCGTATATCCTGACGACAGAAGTAGATTCACGACAAAAGCTATAGCGATTACTCGCCCATTTTACCATAAAACCGGGGTCACACTGTCCATACATCGTACAAAAAGACAGTCTTCCAAGAAGGGTAACGCAGTGTCCGTGGTTCGAAATGCAGCGTGCCAAGTTTTCTCCTTGAACTCATCGCCATGCGGCATTCGAACCTTTAGACTGTCTTTTGTATCATGTTTTATGCACCATAACCGCGGTTTTAGGCTGCAGTCTTTCTTACAATGCATTATCGTTGTTTTTTTTAGCTTTTTTTGCTGTCTTTTATATGTTATTTATTTGTGTGACTGCGAACTTACCTGATCATCAAATCACATGAAAAGACTCCGGCTTGAGTCTCATAAGTTGTCAGGCAGCATCACGACGTTACGCGTTATTCAATAACATATCGCAACGTCGCCTTCTTCCGCCGTGCTCGCGAGCGCACTCTCTCTCGTTGCCGCCTCAAGCGGACGTTAGCCAGATATAACGGCTCCCGGGAGAGCTATCTCGCTGTTCGCGCCCGATCACGAAGCACGCGTTCAGACGCCAGAGGCCATCGAACTACACGACTTCCCCCCCCCTCTTCCCCGGAACGTATACAGCCAAGATGGAATGCAGTAGCACGTAATCCTCAGACGTCATTGTCTATCTCTACACCCCTTATAAGGCGGCTCGCGCAGCTGGCTACCTGCATCGCTAAGATCGCATCCGCGAGCCGGGAACAAAGACTCGCTGCCTGCAGCTCTCCCACTACTTCCATGCCGCGGAAAGAAAGAGGCGAGCATCGACGGCAAGGGTGCCCCTTTCGGAAAAAATTCCATCTCCATCGTCCCATTCTCTCATCCGGATGACACATGACATATTGTTTCGGCACGCTACGGACCAGTCCCTGATTAAAAATTCCTCCGCATGGGAGCCCCTCGGTCGCCCGTCGTTGTCTGACAGACGCCCGCGTGGATGACGCGGACCTTTTGTGCGGCGTTCGGCGCTGACGCCGCCACGCTCGTGTGTGTGGGGCTGGATGGGAGCGGCGGCTTCCCCAAATAAGACGCGTATGAGACGGCCGCATTGTGGCGACGCGCGGACTGCCGCGTAGAGAAGACACGATGGATGACTGGGGAGGGCACTGTGTTTCGAGCGAAAAGGGCTAGCAATTCGTCGATGCGAAGGGAGAGGCGGTGGAACGGGCATGCAGCTTACCCGCCACCGTTACCGTGTTGTTATCTGCTGATGCAGCAATCTCATGGGCTGAGGAGCGAGAACAATAAACTCGAGTCTCGCCAGCCCCTCCGTTTCTTAAGTTGGCAGTGATTACAGTTGGTTTGCAAGGAACAGAAACCCAGAAAGAAAACCGGGGAGAAACGGTGTGTGTTGTCCGCGCGCAATGAGGACGCACACGTGCGCACATTGCCAGAGAACGATAGCGTCCCAGGTTTCTCATTCATTCACACATACTTTCTCATTCATTCCCAGGAATGAATGAGAAACTATGTGTGATATACCAAGTTGTAAACTTCCTTCAAATTCAATATTCTTCCCTCTAATATACGATCGAATTATTTTCACACTCAATAATGTATTCCGTTTTGCGGCAATAGTTAACTTACACCCCCCGAAGTACCAAATAAATAAATAAACTCATCTGTTGTTCTATTTATTATTGACCAAACAACAAGCGCGTTTAAAAAAAAGTGAGAATGATACTGGTTTGATTTAGAGAATCTCGAAAAACGGGAAGTCGTAATTAGGATAGCGATACCGCAGGCATATTGATGTCCCGGCTGTAAAAAAACGCGAATGCAATATTTTTCAGACTCCCATAGTGCCTCCTGGGGAAATCTACGAAACATTCGTCTCAAAATGGCTTGCTCCAGATACGCTCTATTGCTGCCCAAGATAGACTTCATTCAATCTGAACCCTTTGAACTCCCTTCACCGGGAATTCGTAGCAAAGGCATACGGGATCCAGAGTAAAGTCGTTGCTCGCGGCGCCGCGACATTGTGCTCAGAGTGCCGCTGGCACATCAAACCCCGTCTCTTTGTCACCGGCCTGGCGAGCTAGCCGTTCGCATCAAAACAGTCCCACTAAAAATATTTCAACTTTAGAGGCTCTTTTTTTTTACGTTTGTGTTTTTAGGGGACACGAATCCACGCGCAGACGGCGGTTCCATTTTCTCGTTCCTCCTTTTACTGGGCGCTCTCCCGTATCCCGACATTCTTCGACCCGACCCGAGGGTTTTGTAGCGTCGTACTCCGGGCTGCCACGTTGGAGTCGCATTCCGTTTTTACGGTTGTCGAACGTTTTCTACCAGAAAAAAATAAAATAAAAAGAAACGCGGGGCAGAAATCTTGAGTTGAGTTGGACCCTGGTTCTAGCAAGCTTCCTCCTCTGCTGCGATAACTTCTAAGGCCGTTGTTATCATTCCCCCCGGTCCTCCGCTTTCACGGAGATGTATACCCCAGTTTTAAACACCCTTCTTTTTCAAAAGGGGCACCGTCTTCTCGAAAAGCCTAAAAGGAGAGGGGAGGGGGCTAGAGACAGGAAAGACCGGCGTGGGTTTCTATTACACCAAATGGCGGGAGCGAGCGCCCCGCCATGCGCCGCCACTGTTGTGCGCACTATACTGCGCATGCGCCGATTGTGTACGTTGAGCCGACCCCGGCCTATTCTTCGCTGAAAGCGGACCCCCGCGCAGCACGCCGGTTCTCAAATTCCGCCATTATCCCGATTTCATCTCTCCAAAACGTATGCACAATAGAAAAGCCAAAAGCAAAAACAAAAACAAGTTTCTTTCCTGCATCGGTTTTTTTTCTTCTTTTTTTGCTTGTCTAAGAAGCACGGTGGAAAGAGAAGAGTAAAGCTGTGTACTCTGTTTCACGGTCTTGTGAATACGATGGGCTGCAAGCAGATGCTACGAGTTATCCCAGCCAATCAGGCGCTGTGAGCGTAAAGACTGGTGCACACACTTGCGACTGCTTATATGCGACCGGAGGGGCTAAAAACGGGTTTTCAAGCCTGAAGGCCGGTTCACTCACTCGCGTTTGACTACGACCGACCGCGGCACGACCAGTCTTTAAGCCTCTTGTGACGGCTTAGGACCGGCTGCGCCGTAAAGGCCCGTTCACGCACTTGCGACTTCTTAGAACGGAGTGCCTTGAAACCTCTTAACATTTCTTAGGACGAGAGAACACACGGGCACACTGGCGCCATCTATGCGGTTACCCTGGAACTGCATTTCACTAAAGCAATGGTTTTGCGGGATTTCCGAGGTCAAATGTGCGTAATACCTATGAGAAATGGTCGTTTATAACGTTAGCAAAAGTTTGTCAAGCCAAGAAAGAAAGGATAATGCGCGAGAGAAATAGAAAATATGCGGGAACGGCAAGATTCCACTGCTACCCAATAGATGGCGCCAGTGTGTCCTCTCGTCGTAAAAGATATTAAGAGGTTCCAAGGCACTCGGTCTTAAGAAGTCGCAAGTGTGTGAACGGGCCTCAACGCAGCCGGTCGTAAGCAGTCGTAAGATGTTTCAAAACCCGTTTCTAGCCTCTCCAGTCGTAAGTAGTCGTAAGTGGCCGGGAGTGCTTACGACTGCTGTGCTGGCGGTCTATTAGACAACCAGAAGCTTAAAAACCGATTTTTTTGTCTCTCTGATCGCAAGGAGTTGCAAGTGTGGGAATCAGCCTTAACGCATGACTAGACGCCCCACGCGTCGCTGCACTCCTCCCGAATGTCACGTGACAGTAACTCGGCATTCGATTGGCTCCGATGGGCCGTAGTCTGCAGTGGCTCACTGTACAAGGCGAAGTAAAGTTTAATATTATATACTCTTTATAGAGACATTAGAAGAAAGACGGCCTTCATATTTCTGATTTTGATAACAGGAATCGGGGACTGTATACATTTAGTTTATGAATGATGTTGGAGCTAAGGTGCACGCGGGTGTAGTTGTACGTGCATTTGAACATTCAGTACGCGAAGAAGAGCTGCCCAATGGTTTCTCGTACACGTTTCACGAGGAGAAATTGGAGTGGACAAAGAATCCTACACTTGCGCTCGTACACTGTATGCTGCAATAGTCTGAGTAGAAGGGAAGGAATGCAAGACTAAATATTAGACAACGCAGAAAGTAGAAGCAGAAAATAGCAGTTGGTGCAAAAGAATAATAGTAATAATACAAAAACTATGTACGCTACAATGCAAATATTCCGAGGAAAAAAAGCAAAAATGAGAACCGAAAAAAAAAAAAAAAAAGAGCGAGTGCTCTAGACTGAACCAGGCGGCGGTCATGGCATCAGCCTTCTTTCACTTCGGGACAAGATGGATGCGGGTATTGTTTTGTTTCGATTTCACCCGCTTTCTTCCGCTTATTTTACTTTTCTTTTTCTTTCAATTTTATATGTTTCATTTCCGCCGTTGTTGAAGCGAGGAGCAGGGTGGGTTCTCTCCTCCCGCTTCCCCGTCCGTTGTTGCTGGACTGAGAATAGAGGAAGCGGCGGATGTATACGCACAAGGGCGGAAGAAAAATAGGGCCGCGTGTACGCTGTATAGCACCCGTGGATAAATCACGTTCTTCGTGCGGCGGCCCTCTGTGTGTGTTTGGTGTGCTCTAGCGGCCTGTAGGGCGGCTCTCGCTTGCTTTTTGGGGGCTGGGGGGAGTCGCGGAACGAAAAGGGGCGAGCGCCTCCTCACACAGAAGACGAGACCCCCAGGGGCATGCACATACGGGCGCCTCGCGTCTCTTCGTCTCCTTCTTCGCTCGTCCTCAGACGCGCGACCCCCAACCATCTCGCGAGTGGTGCCTATACGCAACGGACGAACCATTTCGTAGACGTGAACTTTGGTTCGCGGGCCGCTTTGCATGTGTCCTCCGTGAAGACCGGCACCAATTGGTTTCGTCCTGGTCACCGCCGGAGTCTCTTTTCTGTTGACTCTCCCGCTACATACAAACGGATGGGTCAGATTTTGTAGTTCTTTTTCTTTTTTTTTCTCTCGCATATGCGTGCGACGGGTGTGCGACACTTTTATTTCTCTGCAATGTTGCTAGCACCTACACGGCGTCGACCATGAAAGGGAGTTTTCGTTCTTTGTGCCCGGAGGGAATGATAACACAACCCGGGGATGAAAGAAGCCGCGTTCTATTCAAGGTGCGAGAGATCACTTCGTCTCGCTCGGCTGAGGGCGTTGTATTGCGTTTCAACTTCCGTACACAGTGCTGCGGGGGTCCATTCGAGGTTCGATAAATATTGAACATTGGCGCCTTCCCCCAACACTTCCTCTCCTCTCTCGTCTCCTTTGCGATATTTCATCTATTGTCAGACGATGAAAGAATTGGCGTGAAAGTGCGTGGCCTTGAGAGCAATTTGAATTATCCGTAGTCGGACCCGTAACTTTCCTTCAGGTCTAACATATGGTGATAGTTGTTTCTCAGCTTGTATGAAGTTAAAGGCGCAGCGTTAAAGTATTTGTGTTGACGCAGAAAAGCGTAACCCGCGCGGAACTTCCCGTGTGCCCCCGCAAGATGTGTTGGATGTGTAAGACATTACTAACTTACAGTCCCAACACCTTTCCATATTCGTTTTGCGAAATGCTTGCATACCTTATTGTAGCGTGAGCTACACTGGCCGAGGTTGAGCAGTTTCGCGTGGCTCCCAAAGAGCCGGGCTGCGGATGCGCGAGGACCAGTGACGTCACATGGCGCACAGCTGGCGCGCCGGAGCTGCCGCCGCCACGCGCTCCGCCGCCGCCGCGCGCGCCTCGCCGGTCTGCGCATTCTAGATGAGTGACGTCATAGCCGCGGCAGACGCACTGGCGCCGCCGCGTGCCCAGCTGTGCGCCTCCGGTGCGCAGTAGCCAAGTCTGACGCTGCACCGGAGCCGCTTGAATAGCGCCTTTCATTTTGTACGCATTAGCTCACGCTACGTATATCCTGGCATAGCCGAGCTAAGCCACCGCAATTTTTTATATATTTGGGTCGTGAACACTACCACTATTGTTTTCGAAAATTTCTTGTCTGCAGAGCCCAGGAGTCATTCGCGGGTTATCGATGGTGTTCAGGTTCTAGCACGAACGTCAAGAAAGCATTGTACGGAAAAATATGCTCGAAACCGACAGGATGCTACCGTAAAGCGTCATATCTGCCCGCACACCTCAGTGATGCACCCCCAACCCTTTAGCCGGCTCCCAGATGCGCTTACGAGATAAGCGTAACCAAATCGGGAAGCTGGCTAAAGGCTAACGTGTGAATCGCTGAGGCATATGTTTACCTAAGCCTCCCCCCCCTCACCCACCCCAATTCTCTTCTTTCTCTCTCCCCGTAAACAAGGCGATGTGGTATAATGAAAACATGCCAATCAGAGTGCTCAAATTGGCCTCTTGACTGAATGCTGGTTTACACACGTGCGACCGTTTACGACTGACTGACTTCCTCTTGTAACCTTTTACGGCGATAAAATACACAGCTGCCATCTAAGGGGTAGCCGTGAAAATATTGGTATTTCCCTATATTTTCTATTCATTTCGCGCATCATTCTTTCTTCCTTAGCTCGAAAATATCATGACAATGCCGTAAACGACCATTTCTCATAGAGAGTACGTACACTTGATCTCGTAAATAGCGTAAAACCTTCGCTCCAATGAAATGCAGTTCCAGGGTCACCTCATAGATGGCGCCAGCGTGCCAGTGTGTTCTATCGTCGTAAGGGGTCACAAGAACTCGGTCGTAAGCAAACGCAAGTGTTTGAAAGGGCTTTTGCCCCACAAGCTTTTCCAAATATGCGACCGGCTGCCCAAACCCGACTACCCCCCCCTTCAAACCTGGGACGGGCCGAGCAGGAGCCACAGGCACCGCGTGAGACCAGCCCCCAAACGCCGGTGTTCGTCAGCTGCGCTCTTGTTAGCGTTGATGGATTGGCCGCCGTGCACATAGCGCTACTGCCGCTGCTGCCCCGGCGGCCGTTGCTGCCTGCATGAGGGTTCGTTCGTACCCTCGGCGTTACGCGTGTTGCGCAACACGTGCTACGACGGCCGATTGGGAGCTGTCGGCGGAGGACGCGCCGAGGCAGGTGTGTTTTATGAAACTTCCGTGCGGATTCCTTTTTTTTTCTTTTGGAAGATAGTGTGAGAGAGGGGAAGCTGCGGAGTGGGGAGTAGAAACCCCATTGAGCTGGAACCAGTGGCGGCTCGCAAAGAGGCTGGTTGAGGGCCTTCAAAGAGCGTGAAAAGTGACGTTTTAAAATATGGCTTTAGTTTCTTTTAATAGCGTTGGATTGGTTTTGTCCGGAGTTTCAAAAAATAGAAATTGATTGCACAATAACAAGGAGCAGTGTACGATCTTAAAATGACGCCATTTAGAACGCCGAGACTGGAGGAAAACAAAAGTAAGACGGACTGAACAACACAAAGATTGTTTCTTTTCTCTCTCTCTCTCTCTCTCTTTCTGCCACTCTCTTAGGCTTCTACTCTTCCCAGTTTGATTATTTCTATCGTGTCGTTTCTACGATCAGCCCGCCTGTGCATGTTCGTTAACTATCGGACTAAAATGTACGGGAAGAGCAGATAAAAGTAGCTTGAAAGTCGCAAGACGCCCGAACCGGCTCTGTGGTCTCTGAACCCATCAGCGAGAGAAGGACAGGTTTCGAACGTTCCAAATGTAAAACAATAGCGGCAGAAAGCAGCGTTTTTTTGTGTTTTGTGTGTGTATTCTGGCGAGTGTTTCAAGGCAGTGCAACGCACACAGTTGAAAGGAATAATGAAGGTAGTCTATGCGCTCTTTCAGAAGGGCCTCGTCCAACCAAAGCGACGAGCAACAAGCAGTGCTCGCTGTTGTGACAAATACGACTCCTTGGCAGCGCTATTTTAACACTTGTCTACATCTGGAAAAAGAAAAGTGTTTATAAATATGCCGTGCTGCGGATCACCACAAAGATGATAATTTATCGTCGTCGAGTAAAATTGAATGCTGCGGTGTTTAGTTAATATGGACGCCTCCGTGTCCCCAAAACTGGTCTATCAAGTGAGCTGTCTATAATAACGAAACAAAAATTCGTGTATTTACTTAATTTGTCCCCGAAAGCTTCGTCTATATAGTCGGATAGCCATGTTAACGCGTCCATATGAACGAGACATATTTGTCGCGCTGGTGAGACTGGTTCATAACTGTACTATATTTGGTGTCTATTTGGATCCCGCGGTCCGCGATGATGACGATCGGGGCACATGGTATAGAGTTGATAGTAACAATCTAGAGGGAAACGTTTCATGCATTTCTCTCACTTCCGAACGACGGGGCATAGACGCGGACATCGGAGGTACCGATGGGACCATCGATGTCAGCGCTTTGATCAACGCTTTGGCAACGCTTTGATCTACGTTAGGAAGCAGGATAACATCGCTTGCAATGTATCTATATTGTTTTTTTTTTCTGGTTTTATTTTGCACATAAATACCGGCGTCACGTGTTGTATAAAAATAAATAAAGTTGACGAGCACTCCAAAAACTTCAACTTGTCACGGCAAAACGAACACGCCTTACTCATCGTCTGCTTTCTTTCTCCGTTTTAATGTCGCTCTTTTGATCGTTCTTTTTCTCGGAATTACGGATGTGCGCGCTTACAGTTTGCCTCGTTCTGCTCTCTTCTTTATCCTTCTTGCACACGGGCCATGGACAAGACACTCTACAGCGGAGCGAACCGGGCCGCTGATGACCAGACCAGAATAAATTTTATGTATTCGGCGGTATACCGTTTCAGTCCACGCGAATACAACAATAACGCAACGGTGGATGCACGTGAAACTCTCCCGACCATGTCACAACAACAACATCGCCGTTCCAGCAACATGTTAAGCGGCCGTCTCAACGCGACGACAGCCGTCGCCAAACGTTCCCCCGTCGAGACGCATATCGCCGCTCACAAGCGAGCCAAGTTGCATTCAGTCAGTGTGCACCGCTGAGCATTCCACAAGCGCGGCTACGGAAATAGAAGCCACACGCAATGACGTCCCATACCCGGGTGCTTCGCGGAGACCTCGCTACTTTTAATCTCATTCCCGGTGGGCAGTACATAACGCAAACTCAATTACAGACACCAAGACGCGGTTAGCGGCCCTACCCCCCGACAGTTCGCTCGCTGCGAGGACTAACGGGGCCACTTAGTCGTCCCCAATTTGCAAGACAAAGCACTCCTTATACGACCCTTCTGCATATTTCGTCCCGTTCGCGTTGGGGCCCGCGTCGTAATTCGCTCCGCTTTCCCTTCTTCTTCCCGGCCCGTTTCTTTGTTCTTTCTGATTTGGATTCGAGTTCCTTTCCGCCTTCATTTTTCCCTCGGCGGTGGGAGTTGGCGGCTGCCGCGCGTACCGCATTCCCCATGAGCCTCGCAGGCCCGGAAGCGCGGTCTGGAAATCCCGACTGTACGAAGTTGAAACACGGCCCTGTTTCGTGCGGTTGGTTGGCACCCCCGCATGCAAATGTGCGCGCGAGGGCACGCTGAGTAATGAGAGCTTTAGAAGTAGAAAGATAGGGGGAGTGACTTTCCTTAACTACAGCGAGTGTTTGAGCGCGAGCGAGGTGATGAAAGCTAGTTTTTGGATGTCACCGGAAATTTGGAGGATCGAAACGAGCGCAACCAGCAGACCAGGTGACTCCATGCGTAATCGTGATCATGCTTTTATCATTTTTTTTTATGTCTAAGGTGCAAGGCCGCTTTTGTTTTCCTTTTTTAGTTTTCGGTAGGCTAGATACGAAAATACAATCCCTCACAATTTCGATGCATGTATATATTTTTTTTTCTGAAATTACAATTTTAATTATGACGTCTCCCAGCTTTTAAAGTATTTTTGCACACTGAAATTATATCTTTTGGCAGTAGCACGCAAGAGTCACCATCAAAATATTGAAATTACGTTTTTATGTAGGCCATTTTCGCCGTCTATTTTGGCTACTCCTGGCACGTCGAATTGATAACTTTTCTAGGAATATTTGCAAAACCGGTCGCTTGCAGTCGAACGTCTGAAAACGTTTCCTCTGTGGGGATTGATTGCCTAGAGTGATAAACAGTTAGTTTGCAGATCCAGTCATGTCTCCT